>CAIGRT010058642.1:0-12254 GCA_903798405.1 Fraxinus platypoda | reverse complement strand
TAGAAGGAACTAAATTAAGAATATGCCCAACTGTTTATAGTGTATATCCTCAAATGAGATAGGTAGAGTTGTGTAACTCTTCATTGATCTAATCATATCTAACAATATCGTGTTTCTTCTTATTGAAACATCATTCTATTGGGGTGTACGAGGTGTATTCAATTAACAAACCACACAATTTTCTATCAAGTTGTCCTTGAATTCTCTTGAGAGGTATTCGCCATCTCGATCGGATCGAAGTGTCTTAATACTTTTACCCAAATATTTCTCAACCTTAGTCTAATACTCTTTTGATTTCTCAGAAGTATATAACTTTCAAGTCATTAGGTAAATGTATTTGATTCTAGAATAATCATCTGTAAAGAAATACTCAGTTCATTCTCTCAAGTGTTTTCACAGGTCCACATATATCAAAATGAACTAATTCCAATACATCTTTGGCTCGGTCTCTTTTGTCAAAAAAATATCTTGGTCATATTGCCTTTCAAACAAAAGTCACGAACTGACAATGGTTTGATCTTTACCAAATTGAAAGGACCATCTCTAGTCAATCTTTGTATTTTGTTAAGGTTAATTTGTTTAAGGTGCTATAGATATGTATCATTAGTATGGTAAGACTTTTGTTTATGATTTGCAGAAGTAACTTTTATTTCATAGGTGGAATAATTTAAAGTATAAATACCATTAATCAAACATCTAATGCAAACGGGAGCTTTATTCATTAAAATGCTAAGCGTATCCGATGCTGATTTTATCGAATAACTCTGTCCTATTAAAGCGAAAATAGAAATCAAATTCATGCTTCATTCGCGAGACTTAGTAATAATCTTTAAAAATTAAATGCCTACCACTACTAAAATGAAAACAAAATACTCATATGCTTTTGCAAAAACTATTGCTCTTGTACTGATGATGATTTTAAACTGACCTACTTCGCTCATTCTCAAGTTCCCAACTCACTGAGATATTTGACCAATCAAATTTATCTCACCCATTGGTGAATCAAATAACTATTAAAGTCACGAAAAGATATACATAACCATGTTAAGGGATTTAGATGAAATACACAGTGATCAAGTGAAATTTAATTCTCCGTACGGTCATGCTATATAATTAAACTCGACACATAGTTTATTCAATACACTTCAAGTGTACTAGTGTCACTTTTAACTATTTCTGTGATAAGAACATATCACAAACACGAATAATGTATTGGCCAATATTACAACCTTTCAGTACAAGGTGACAATCATTACATTGGTTGTGAACAAATTATTTATGATCAAAATTGATACTTCCCAACACAAGTACCCAACTTATATTATTACAAGTGATCATTGGTACTTTATGCTCAATAATAAATGAATGCAATAAAAAAATCACAATTTATTTATTGGAAAATATTATTTTATCATAGAAAAATATACTATATGGACACACACTCCAAGAGGCTACCTACCACAGATTTGTGATTTAGGGGTTAAAAATTTGTTGATAATGGTACCTAACAAAGAAATATGTTTTACACGTACCTACCAAAAATTTGGAAGTTTGTATTATTTTTTTTTTGGTAGCAAGAACCATGTGATATTAATTATCATTTTTTTTTTTTATGTGTTTGAGTTTACTTTCTGTTTGTTGTAAATATATATGTGTAGTTTGACAGACTAAATACATTCATGTGCAATTTAATTTCTCGTTAGGGTTTTATGGACTTCTTCTTCTACTGCTACTCTTCAACAATGGAGCATCACAGGTGATAATCAAGTCTCTTCCGGGTTATACTGGTACTCTTCCGTTCAAACTCGAAACCGGGTTAGTTCCTTCGTTCTTTGTTTTCCTTTGGATGCATAGTACTGGACGGTTGACAAGATTTTAACTTTGTTTTATGTTCAAATGATTGATTAGATACATTGGTGTGGGTGAAAATGATGAAGTACAACTATTCTACTATTTCATTGAATCCGAAAACAATCCTAACACGGACCCTCTTTTGCTTTGGATGACTGGTGGACCTGGTTGCTCTGGTTTATTTGGCGTCGTTTATGATATTGGTAATCTCTCCTCATAATTCCGCCTATATACATAATATATAGATACATAATACGTGTGTTATGATATTCCTACAAGAGGCATACAAGTGAGTGAGCAAAATGTTGGAGCCTAGAGTTCATGTTTCGTGGTTTGATGGTTTGTTTGTTTAGATGGACATACTTGATATCTTAACAATGACCTCAAAGGAAATATAGAGTATGTTTTGTACACCATATTGAATGAAGATAGATACGATTAGAGAGGATATGATTAACGTGAATTATGATCTATTCTTCTAATAGAGCTTTTGGTGATACACCATATTAAAAAAAAACATGTAAGTATTTTTAAAATAAAAAATATAACAAAATTTTTATTTTTAAATTATTTTTCTTATTTATACGTAAATTTACTCAAAAATGATTATTTACTTAAATATTTTTGACTTACAATTAAATTTACTTGTAAGTAATTTTTTACTTATATATATATATTAAGTTACATGTAATTTTCTTACTTGTATGTAAATTTACTCAAAAGTGATTTCTACTTTTTAAGTATTTTGACTTACAATTAAATTTACTTGTAAGTGATTTTTTACTTATAAATGTTTTTTTTTAAGTTATATGTAGGGATGGCAACAAGATGAGTATGGGACGGGTTGGACATTCCCTCCCCGTCCCGTCGGGTGTTTTTGTCACCTTGTTCCGACCCCATACCCGGTTAAAGTGGGACGGGGAGAGTTCGGGGCGAGGCAAGTTCCCTGCCCCATTTATCGCCCCGTTTATTTTTTATTTATTTTGGTTTTTTACTTTTATTTTTTTATAGCTTTAGTTAGTAAGTATTATTACATTTTTTTTTTTCAATTTGTTAAGAACAACTTATGTTCTCTTTAAAAATGATGGTAAATTTTTTATTTTTGTTTGATAAAAATTTTAAATTAACTTCAAATGGGCGGGTGGCTATGTTTTCCGTACCCTGCCTCATACCCGTTTTGGGGCAATGACTACTCCTGTCCCTGCCCCGGTTAGACGGGTAATCCCCTCCCCATTCGAGGTGGGGTCCCGCAGGTATCGGGTGAATGGGTTATTTTGCCATACCTAGTTATATGTAATTTTCTATTTATAAGTAAATTTTCGCCTATAAGCAATCTTTTATTTAAATGTGAAATTTTTAGTTATAAATAATTTATACTGACAAGTGAATTTTTTACTCATACATAATCTTTTTCTTATAAATGAATTTTTACTTATTAGTAAATTTTATATTTATAAGTAAAAATATTTATTTAAAACTTATTTAAGTAATTTTAGTTACAAATATAGATATTGTCATATTTGATATTACTATACGTTTACACATTAGTGTTGGGATTGGAGGTTCGGGGAGCGTGGGGGATTACGTGTTGAGTCCGTCAATTAGCACTTGGGGCATATCAATGGCAATGAGGTGGGTTGGGCAGGGGATCCCATTTCCCCCTTCTCGTCGTCATCCCTGTCATCCTCGCTCCATTCCCTATTTATTCAAGGTTGAGGCACGAGAAGAAGACGGGGACGGGAAACATGTAATCCTCATTTAAAATCATTTTATTTTAAATATTAATTCAATTAAATATTATTAATTATATAAATTAAGTTAAATTATAATTATATTATACTTATAAATTATTTTTAAGACTTGAAAAATGCTAAATTCAAAATGAATAAATTTTATTGTGTAGATGAGACAAGTATAATGACAATTAGGGCGTGTCTGGTTCGGATTTTGCCTGGATTATAAGCAAAATAATGATCGTTGCTTGCAAAATAATGACCGTTGCTAACCCATTAATTGAGAAAATTAAATGCTTCCAGACTTCGTTTTCAGTAGTAGCCGAAGGAGTCAGAACTGGAAATTTCATTGTTGCCCTTTTACTTATTTTCAGTACATTAAACTGAAAAATATCGAGAAAGAAAATAGAACTAAACATTAAAATATAAATATGACGACATGTTAGTGGAACTCGATTTCTACGCTAGAATTATAGATAACAAAATTTTAAAATATTTATGGACAATAAAATTAAGAAATTAAAATAGCAAAAAATTAAAGTGAAAATCATGAGACTGAGAACTCTATTGTTCAATTTCTCAATTTTTTGGAAATTGGGATAACAATGTCAAATTAAGGTTGAAAAGTAAATTTCGGATTTCCCGTTCTTGAATTGGACTGACGAGTTACATATTATGGGCATGGGCTAACGAGTAATGTGCAATTAGGCATTGGGCTGGGCTGGTGGGCCAATTTAAGATTTTGGATCTAGATTTTTGAAAAGAGAAAATGCCCATAAACCTATGCATTTTACTCTCTGTATAATTTTGTCCAAAACTTTCTTGCAAAAAGTACATTTTTGACTTTGCATTTTTTATTCTATTCACGTTGGTAACCCTTTAAAATTGTATATGATACCTCAAGTTATACTTCATAATATAACTTCTTTTATTCTCACACCAACCGATGAGCTTGTGTGCAGGTCCATGTACATTTGATGTTGACAATTTTGATGGAAGCTTACCATCTATTCTCTTAAACCCACATTCATGGACCAAGGTAGGAAAATCTCTCTTCCATGCATTTTTAAGTAATATATGTATGTGTGTTTTTCATAGTTCTCTACCTTTATAATATTGTTATATTATTTTCAGGTTGCCAATGTTATATTCATAGATGCTCCTGTTGGTACTGGATTTTCTTATGTAAACACTTCACAAGGTTACTATCCATCAGACACCAAATCAACAAAAGATATATATACATTTCTTAGGAAGGTAGGTTGACATTATTAATCATAAATGTTTTATTCCTAGGTGGAAATTGAGGCTCTATAGAAATGTAAAACTATGTGGAATTTACTAGTAGTCCTTACACATTTGCACCTATATGCACTCCCCACCTTATTTTCGGATTAGTGAACTAACAATATATTAAGAATAATGCTATGCAGTGGTTCTTGAATCATCCTATGTTTATCAAAAATCATCTATATGTCGCGGGTGAATCATATGGAGGCAAACTTGCTCCCATGGTTTCCATGGAAATACTACGAGGTAGTATATATGAAAAATGAAAAACAAAAACTAATTTTTCAATATTTTATTATTCACCAACCAACCAAGCTTGATTGAGTTGTTAATATTGATTGTAATGCAGGAAACAAAGCACGACTTCAGCCACGAATGTCCTTCAAAGTATTGATTAGCTCACCTAAATATACGAATTTCTCCTTAATGCTATAACATATATATTTTGTGTTAACGGTCGAGAACTTTTGGAATTGAAACAGGGATTCATTATTGGCAATGGACTAACGGATCCAAACATTGATTTTAATGCACGAATTCCATATGCTCATGGCATGGCACTTATATCTAATGAATATTATGAGGTAGTCTTTATTATTCAGTTATTTTGATGATAAAATGCAGCATATTATATCTTGTACTCATGTGATTAATTGACACAATTTCAGTTAGCAAAACTTAGATGTGATGGAAAATATTATAATTGTGATCCAAATAATTTGCAATGTTTGTATGCCCTTCAACGGATCCAAGAGGTAACATTTTGCATCTTATTTTATTTTTCATTTCCAACATTTATTATGATTGTAAACACTAAACAAGTTCCGTTGTATCTTCAAATATTGCAGTGTTTAAGTCATATAAATAAAGTTCACATTTTGTATCCAAAATGTGATGACAGCGCATCAAAACCAGATGATTTTGGATGGAATCAAACATTTTCGATAGACAATTCAGTTGACCATCTCGTCCTCCCAACAGAAGAAGAAAAGTGCCATGTAACTTAATAAATCCTCTATTTATATATTTGTACACCTTCATTTAAAATTTATTTTTCTAGAAATTAAGTTAAAGACTTACTTTGTCACTAAAAAGAAAATTTAATAATAGTATTTTTTGGGAGAAAAGAAGCTTAAAGATAAATTTATTTATTTATTTATTATTATTATTTATCTTAGTCATGCATGCTCAGTTTCTCACGATCTTGTTTCTTTTGTACAGGATATAGATTATACAGTATCTGAATATTGGGCAAATGATCCGATTGTTCAAGAAGCTCTTCATGTTAGAAAGGTACATTAAATAGAAAAAAATTAAAGATTTAGTATGTGTTATCAGTATATGCGATCAAAATATTTACAGTAATCTTGTAAATTGATCACCAGGGAATGATAAAAAGTTGGTCAATGTGCGATTATGGGATATCCTATGAAAAGAATGTAGAAAGTGCTCTTGAATATCATAAAAATTTCACCAAGAAAGGATACAATGTTTTGGTATTCAAGTAAGTCATATTAGCTTCTTTCTTAAGTAGAAATTGTGACTTAATTTGTTCGAAGTTTAATCTAATCGATTAACGAAATATATATGTTGGTTTACAATTATTGGAAGAGCATTAAATGAAAAACGTAACTATACAAATATGTAGATATATGTTTTCTAATATGCTTCTTTTCTTCTTAGCGGTGATCATGACATGGCCGCACCGTATACGGGTCCTTTAAATTGGATTCCCATCCTTAATCTGACCGTCGATGACAACTGGAGACCTTGGGTTGTTAATGGCCAAATTGCGGGGTATGTTTCTTGTCTTGATGATTATATATACATATTGCATGGTATATTCTCAAAAAATTGCAACGAACTTTACTCCTTGTAGATTTACAGAGAAGTACAAGAAGAATAACTTCTATCTCACATTTGCGACAATCAAGGCAAGAAAAGTTTGAACGTGTCATTTCTCAATGTGATTTGAAGAAAAACGAGAAATAAAATTTTGTTTTTTTTTCATTTTGCAGGGTGCAGGACATGCATCATCAAGGTTTAAGCCTAAAGAAAGTCTGGCGATGATCACCCGATGGCTCTCTGTAAGTCCTTTATAGGCACGGGTAGACACATGTTTAGAGGTTTCATTTGTACCCCAAATGCATGGAAATTACTTCTCTTTTGCATCATAAAAACCATGGTTCGTACAAGCTTATTCTATACGAGCGAAATAAAGTTGTCCACAATATTGCTTCTCTTGTATCATTAGCTTCTAGTACTTGTCGACACGCAATGGATTGTCTTATGCTTTTTGTTTCAACCACGGTTTGCAATGATTTAGTAATGAGATATGTTCCTTATGATTTTTGGTTTTCAAAAAAATAAATATATATTGTGCATTGGTAAGTTGAACTAATGAAACTTGTTATTTTTAAGAGTAGGGATGTGCATGGTTCAGGTTGGGTCCTTTTAGGCTAAAATGATTTCAATTTTGGATGAGAGTAGAGATTAGAAAAGAATTGGAGATCATGAATAAGAGTTGATAAATTACCTTGAGGCTTAAGATTTAAGACGAGCTAGGCAAGATTGTAAAAGACTCATGATGTCGGTGTTCGCCACACAGAGGCAACGAGATTAGTGGCGGATCCAGGATATTAAGTCAGTTAAGGCGGTCGCTAATGGCCGCAATAATAATATTGTTTATTAATATTTAATTAAATAATGTTAAAAAAATTCAATAAATATATAAATGCACTAAAACGTTATGGTCGCAAATAAGATTGTTTATTAATATTTAATTAAATAATGTTAAAAAATTTAATCAATATAGAAATGCACTGAAACGTGAAAAAGTCATATACATTTGACAATATAATCCAATACAATATAAAATAATAAGAAAAATATATATTTTTCACTCATACATGTACGATCAAGTTTCAAGTTTTGTACAAACTCAAGGGAAATACTTTATACGTAAAACATGATTAAATGGTAAAGACAAGCTCCAAGTTTAGGCGAAAGTTATTCAAAATTTTGAAAAAAATGATTTTAAAGAAATTATTTCGAAAGCGAAAACTAATAATATATAATTATTTAATTATTATTTATTGTATTGAAAAATTAAACAAAAAGTGGGAAAGCAAATAATTGAACCCCATACCTCTAATGCACAAAATGACCCTTTTACCATATCAACTACACTTTTTTTTGTTGAACATTGGTACAATTATTAATTACTATTTAGTTATATTTACCGTGTTTAAAAATTAAGAGAGAAAATGTTGTTAATGGGAATCGAACTCAGGTGTCTCACGTGAAAAGGTGTATTCTCTTCCAAACGATCTACACACCATTTCAATAAAGACTATACAATAACCTGTATATAATTATTTTTTCAAAAATCTTAATTACATTTTTTCTGACGGATTCAGCACGGGCGGTCATGTCGGCTTGTCGGGTGTTGGATCCGTCCCTCTGAGAGAGAGAGAGAGAGAGAGAGAGAGAGAGATTGATAGGGTTTGTTATGAGAAGAAATGTGTTCGTCTTTGATATTCGATATTTCCATGGTGTCTTTCTAAGATTTTTATTGGGACAACAATTTCAATAATTTTATCATTTTTATATTCTTATATTGTTCCAATTTGCCTCCATAATATATGAAAACGTTAATTTTATCTATATGTAAAAAGAATACAAATAAAATAGTGCTAGACTTTTTTTTTTTTTAAGTGACATATTATGTTACTTTTAAACTCCACCACACTAATTCATATGCGAAGGTCAAACAATGTGATATATTATCTTACTTTTTAATTTAAAGTAATGTTTGAATTCATGTTCATACTTCAATTTTCATAAACACTTAATTGTTCCAAAAGAGTTCAAAAGGGATATACTACGCCCTTTTTGAAAAAAAAAAAAGACAGAAAATGTTACTTTTCTCATATTTGTATTTACAATTTCACACACACTTTATATATATCACTTGAATTGATCTAAAGTTGATTTTTTGCATATATTAACTCAATCCAATTCATAAAAATATGAATTTTAACATATAGTAACTCAAAACTATTAATTTAAAAATAAAATTTCATATGCACAACAACAAAGAAACATCAATAGCATCAAAATCAAACAAAATATGAATTAGTTGAATAAAAAATCATAAACATACAAACCTGTAGATTTGGATTGATTATATGCAGATTTGGAAAGAAAACTTTGAATTAAAGGTTGTTAAAGTAGCCATTGACCTTGTTTCGGCTTGATTTATGCAAGATTTCCTCTTATGATTTTGCTTAATTTGAGAGTGCAAGATTTTGATGTGTTTACTGTATTTCTTACGATTTAATTTGGATAAATTATGTTTTTTTATGTTTTAACCTATGTTTATCATGATTTTTCACAAAATCCCAAACTTAAGGGTATTTCTGTAAGTACACCTTCAAAAAATGGGGGATCAAACTTGCAAAAATATTTCAAAAACTAGGTGATAAATCATATTAATATATTATAATATAGTTTTTAGATAATACTGTGAATAAAATTTAGAAAAATTAGTCTAATATAGGATTTTTTTCATTAACAATATCATCTCACTTTCCAAATTTAGGTGGATTTTTTTTTTACAGTATTTTCCCGAGTTCCAAATTTATGGATTTTTTTTTTCAAAAATTAGGTGGCCACATTTTGCAACCTCTAATAAAAATTTGTGACTCGTAATTTAATTAAGTAGGTCATAGTCACAATAACATGTAATTTATAATCACGATCATATGTTAGTTATAAAAATCACAAATACACAATTTATAGGTTACAATTACAAATTTACTCGCAAAATTATATGTTTTATAGATCACAAATTATCAAATTAACTAGATGCAACACATCACCACTTTAACCTCAAATCCACCACCACCATCACCACATTCACCTAAAAAAAAAAAACAAATCAAAGCAAAGCAAAAACCACCAAAAAGAGCAACAAGTTAAATGGTCGAGAAATGTGGCAATAATTATTTTCATTTATGAGCAGAGACATTAGATTTGGTGTCAATGTGGCGGCTGGACGATCTCGTCGGCAGCTCTAAGAATGATGACTTTTAGTTACGGTGCAAACTCCAACAAAAAGTCACGAAGCAATGAACATGACGATGATGGAGCAACTATAGAGCTACTCCTAATAAGGGAGCTCAATATGGTTGCTTTTATTTTGTATTTGTATTTGTGGGGGGAGAAAGAGTTTTGTAAATAGAGATAAGACAAATATTTGCAATGGTGTGGTATGGGGAGCGTGGGGGCAAGGGATTGGAAATATAATCATGTGATATGGTATATATAGATGGATAGATAGATTGGGGTGGGTATAGTTATAGTGGGGTAAATGATTATTGTAAAAAAATAATTAAGACCTGACTTTTGAAAAACATTAAATGTAGGGTTTGAGGTAATTCTTCCTCGAAAAAAATTACTAAGTATTTAGTCCCATTTCTCTTCTAGTCAATTATTTTGCATTCTCGTATTTCGTATTATTATTTTTATTTTTCAACGAAACTAGAGGAGTTACATGCCTTAATAGTGTCACGAGAAATCATTCTAGAGGCAAAATCTCAAGGAATTGAAGTCTTGAAAGTAAATTATTTCAATTAACATTGATACAATTTTTTTATGATTTTTGTTACGCCTCTTCTGAATAAGGCTCTAGGTCATCATATACATCGTAGCTAGCTTCTAATTAAACAGGTCCACAATCAATACCATCCCCTTACTTGGCCGAGGTGAGGCCACACATAAGATAGTCGAGGTGATGCACCACTTACATCGAGGTACCATGTAGAGGTTGACATCCATGACTTAGGCAAGGTGCCACGTCTGCCATAGGAAGAAAATTAGAGGTAGCGAGTCTCTTCTTTATTGGAAGACATTTCCTACTTCACCTTCTCTAGGGGATCTTTTATACAACTATCTTTTCAAGATAATGTGACGTCTCTACAGTAAACTCATAAAGGTCAAATCGTCAATCTACTTTTCAGATAGTATTAAATACCCATCAATCATAGATTGATAGATTGATACCTAGGAGGAGACACCTCAACCACTAGATGAGGTCACGTGTCTTTTGAAGAAACGATCTATGTTTCACCTCTCCTACTATAAAAGCTCACAATTGGTATCATTTTAAAGGTAATACAATCTTACACATACAAACGTAAACTTATTCTCTCTCTCTCTATTGTTTATATATTCTCGGCATACATACACATATTGTGGGTCACGTATCTAACACGTCCCACACTCAATATATTCTTTTTGTCCACTGACTTAACCATCATAGTGCTCGCGGCCACCTGTCCTACCTCCGAATAAGGCCACGAGTGATTAACAATTTGTCCAGGTGTATAGGAAAAAGGCTTACATGGATAATTATAGAGCCGGGATTTGTTGTCCACGCTGTTGGTACAAACATATTGGCGCCGTATGTGAAAACCACACTATAACCATGAAAATCTCACGGAAAAAGTTCGTCGAAAAAAGTGCTCTAGCTTCCTTCATGAAAAAAGTTTTGTTCTTGAATAAAGAACAAGTAGAAGCCCTAAGAAATGAGAGATTTCAAAGTGTTATGTTGACTTGGGTGTATATATTCCTTGAAAAGTGTGTATTTTGAGGAAAAATCTACTCAAGAGAACTCTTCTTTGAAGAAAAGAGACGTCCATCCATAATGAGTTATAGTAATAAAGATGCAACTCCTAGAAGAGCAAGAGAGGTCTCTGAAGAAGAGGCCTCTCGAACTCATGCCATGCATAACCGACCTCATCGCCATCATTGTTAAGGTGGAAGGGTCATTACATGCCTCACCAAATAAATAGCGAAAACATCCGCCAACATCACGAGTATCACGACACAAAATTCCGCTATGCAAGAGCTCCTTGTTAAAATGCATGGACAAGGGCCTCAACAAGGCCTTTTCAATCAGTAAGAAGAAAAGAAAGTGCAAAGCCAGAGAGCTCACTCTAGCAGGCACAGGAGATGTGTCGCCCTGATGTAAAGAAAGAGGAAGTGGATGTGTCCTCAAATTACGTATTAGGTTGACTTACGAAAGACCACTCTTTGGAGAAGACAATTTTCCTCTTAAATATGTGTAACAGAAAATGTTGACATATGGTTGATTTCATCCTTAATGTTTTGATAATAATAAATAAAATTAATATTGTTTCTAACAATTGATTTTAAGTTATGATAGTTTAATATTAAAATTATTCAAGCATTGTCAAAATCAACACATTAGAAATCGATTTTGAAATGAAGATGAAAGTGGAAGTTAAGCATTCAAGTCAAATCATTTGAAACGAGAGGTTAAAAGACAAACATCAAGAAAAAGCAAGATCAAGA
>CAIGRT010058638.1:8389-20379 GCA_903798405.1 Fraxinus platypoda | reverse complement strand
TCTGAAGAATCCAACTTTGTTCTCCGATACTCTTCCACAGTGGGGCTGCAATGCTTCAGCTCGGTCGATTGGAATGGCTATTTCAGCATTTACCGTTTTCAGCTGCAAATCTGAAGAATCCAGTTTTGTTCTCCGATACTCTTCTACAGTGGGGCTGCAATTGGAATGGTTTTTTCAGGGACTGTAAGATCGATTAGCTCTCCGATTTAGGGCAAAAAAAAGGCGATTTTGTGGGAGGAAGAAAGAGAGAAGGAAAATGGATACCAAATTCCCTCCATTTTTGTCGTTCGCGTTGGCACGCCCCGTTCACGTGAGATTTTTAATTTTCTGTACAGCTTCTGGTAAATAACCTCTGTACACCCAACATTTTCCAATAATTTATGTGATATTATGTAATATTAAAGAAGAAATTATGTGATTTATATTTTAATAAACCAAATTGAGAAGAATTCTCTAGTTACGAACGCGCAGGCGATATAAAAATTGCGGGCTTCTTACTAGCGTGGCACGTACTTACTGACGACTCCAAGAAAATTACACGTGTCTTCGTTTTTGTAATACCGGCTGCCGTCAAACGCCACCATCGTCATCCGCTGCCGGCGACCATCTGTTTCGACTGATAAACGGTTCGTCTCTCTCTGTAAATTTAATTAGTTATCAATAAATGTAGATGTGAAACGCGCTTATTGAAATTTGAAGTCTTATGGGAGAATTCATACACCACTACTGACACTAAAACTCAGTTTCTGAATTTTTTATTTAGGCAAGTGAAAATTAGGGTTTGGATGATCATTCTCGGTAACTCTTCTGATTTTTTTTAGCCTTTTTAATTTTTCTTTGCTTCAATTCTGTTTTTTTATTATCATCTCCTAGTTTTTGTATCCACTTATCCATGCGTCTCTCGTCAATCATAGTATGTATATTGATATATCATATATGTGTGTTGTATATAGTTTAATCCGCATATTTAGCTGTTCTTTGTTGATGAGAAAATTCAGAAATTAAATGCACACAAGTCTTATCTTTGAGTCTCTACTGTAAAAGGAAGAGTATTTATTTATTTATTTTTTTAAATGTGAAGATAAAATTTTTATTTTAATGTTGTATTAAATGCGATTAATTCCTTAACAAAAATTGCGTTATTAAGTTCTTATTATTAGGATTTCCTGCGCTGCTTCTTCCAGGTTTAAGTCCGCAAATATACAAGGTTCATAGAGCTTTGATTATTTATATGGATTCTCTATAACAAGAATGCCAGGCATACCTCTAGTGGATCATAAACCTGCGTAAGTTCTCTTTCAAATCATGTCCCTTTTTTCGTAATATTGGCTGTAGAGCTTGCACTAATGGACCAGATGATGCCCATAAACATGTAAAGTGGTCTTTATCTTTTCTATTTGGATGCACTATTCTTGTTCTCTCTTATTATATCTGACTATCTGTAAATTGAAAGGAAGTGGAAGCAGAATGAAAATGGTAGCCTGAGAGCAGCTGTATTTAGTTTGTCGTGAATTGAGACTTAAAAGCATTTTTGGAGCCTGAAGTGAATGGTAGATAGTGTTTATAGATTAATGGATACCCTTAATTGCAAAACTCCAGCATCATTCAGTGAATTTAATCCTACAAAGCAACTTCCTGTCTATCTTTGTTTAATTATTCAAGCTTTGAGTGACGGGGCTGTGCAGTGGGCTGAAACCCAAGTTATTATTGTAGTTTCAGTGCTACTATATATCAGATCCATGGCTTGTACAATATAAAGAAATATATGTGCTTTGATGAGATAAGAAAATGTGCTAACTGAGTTTTTCGTATGAATTTTCAATGAGTTTTGCAATCTGTGAACAATTGAATTCATCGTGAAATTTCTGTCAGTTCACAAGTTTGCCAAATAGGAGGCAAATTTATTCTCTGTACTCATGAATTAGGTATCTTGTGTCCTCATTTGAAGTCAGAAGATGTATGTATGCTTGCCCTTGAAATGAGAATATTTGGGATGAATAGAGTGATCAGTGTATTCTAATCTGTGAAACAGGAATTCTGCTTGCAATTGTGGTTACTCTAGAAGTGCATATCACATGTG
Organism: Fraxinus platypoda; assembly: GCA_903798405.1. Lineage (NCBI taxonomy): Eukaryota > Viridiplantae > Streptophyta > Magnoliopsida > Lamiales > Oleaceae > Fraxinus > Fraxinus platypoda. Next base: position 18,299 of record CAIGRT010058638.1, on the reverse strand, counting down.
TCGCGAAGATCCTCGTGAGCATTTATCTGCGGAAGAACAAATTGCAGCGGAGGAGAGCCTCTCAATTTACTGCAAACCAGTAGAATTGTACAATATTCTTCAGCGTCGGGCTGTTAGAAATGTATTATTCTTCGTTGTCTTCTGCTGATTTTATTCCTCTGTCATTCTTTTTTCTGTTCTTCTGTTTGTGGTAAATGGTCTTGCTATTTCTAGACCATTAATTTTATATTGACAATATATGCATATGCCACAGCTATACATCTGGTAAGCATCTATATTAAGTTCTAGCTGTTGTTTGTTTAATAATGCAAATATAATGTAGTTGTTATTTTGCTGCTCTATACTGTGAGCTTGTCTACTTTTGATATGAACAATAGCATGTATATACTGTAATTTTTACCATCTTTTGAGGTTGAGTTACTTGAGTATTTCAGTTATAGATACTGGTTATGCTGTATATGGCTTTCTAACTGAAAGCATTTCTTCTGTAGCCATCCTTTCTGCAAAGATGTTTGCAGTACAAGATGCAAGCGAAACACAAAAAACGGTAAAACTCTCTGAAAACTTATCTGTTACTGGTTATTATTTTTAGCCAGCAAGTGTTTTTGTTTCTAAGTTGCTATTGTAAATAGTTGTTAGACATAACTCATAAGAATATTATCAAATTCTAAGTCCGTATTTGGGCTAAAGTCTATAAAATGTTTATAATCGGTCAAATCTCTTTTTATCCTCAAATTTCATGGAATACAAGCACTACCCACTTATCCACCACCAGTTTCTATCTATTTATGATTTAAAACCGATTATAAACAACTACCAAACGTGTATGTTGTGAAGCACAACTCTCCATGTGAAGTTCAGTGAAGCACATGCCTTTTTGCGCTTCCTTAAAGTAAAAGCATGCACCGCCTGTACACCTCTATGTTCGTTGCACTTAGATGTGCTTTTAACAACTATGGCCACTTGTAAACAAGTAGATGTGATAATGTGGCGTTTCTTCATAAACATGGTAAGATTTAGTGTTTTGTTCAAATGCAGTAAAATGCAGCTGCACAAAAATTTGCAGAGCTAGAACAGAATCCATGTATCCTATGGACCATGGTAGATGACACAATATCTACCTCCCTCCCTCCCCCATATGAATTATCTCCAATGATTAACCTTTAATTTTATTTTACTTTCTTTGTCTCTCTACCTTGCGGCATACCTATGGGTCTTCTGACTTGGGAATGCTGTTATAGGATAAAAATACAGTCATATGAAACAGATAAGTGCCTTGTTTTGCTTCTGTTGAGGTGTGTTTATACTTTGTACTACCACAGAAGATACTGATGGGAAAATTCCTTATTTTGCTTTGTCTGAAGACTTGTTTGTTCTACTACCATGACAACATACCTTTTCTGACTGCTTCCGTTTATATTCCCAGGATACAAATGTCAATCTCTCTGCCATCATCTGTAAATGATGGATCCCAAGTTCAAAGTCTTTTTCCTTTGTGCATATTGTTAGCAAGACCAGTTAACAGTCATGCAGTTCTTGAGGTAGTATGTGAGTTCACTTCATGTCATTGGATGTTTATTTGTTCTTCCTTTACTTGGCTACTATGTGCTTCCTCTGGTTCCACTTGGATGCAGAACTCTGCAGTTTATCATTTCAGCCGAGCATGTTTTTTAGCAACCTGTACTGGAGTTGAAGGGATGTATCAAGATCAAGCAAAATTTATTCTCCCTGAGATAAATAAGCTATCGGCTGAAGTCAAGTCTGGGTCTTTTTTTATCTTGTTTGTGAGCTTTGGTATGACATGATATTGTCTTTATCAACAAGCAAAAACATCCATGTGTACTTCCATGAAAAATTTTCACGTTTTCAATATTTTTTTGCAGCGGAATTGTTAAAGGACCATATGGATTTGTCATCAATTCCCGGTGAGTTGTGCATCAGTTGGAAAACCTCTTTAGTTCTTACATACTATAAAACAACACGGCCTAATTTGCAAGAGAAGCTGGTCCCCATATGTATGTATTTTTAGGGTTAGAGACCAACCTTTTCAGCTCTGTGCTTTGTTAAATTGTGAGCTGAAGTTGTGCCGGATAGTCAACTATCTGCAGCGCATGTTTGTTATTTCAGGGAACGGGCGAAGGAGATAGAAAACATGTCTCATTCTAACAAGCAATAAAAAAGATTACTTCTTCTGTCACAACAGGGATTGCTCAAAGATTGCTTTTTTTGAACACTACGAAGTGTTCGAATAACTTAGTAGTTGAATCATTCTATTATAAGTCAAAGCTGTCAAACTCACACAATATAGATGCATTTGAAATATATGTTGGAGTTGGGATATCCTTTTAAGTTGGAGAAATATTGCCATTAGATGCATATGGAAAAGTAAATAAATAAATAAATCATATGCTAATATTTCGCCAGCGTCACATATGCTTAAAACTAGGAACCTATGTTGCATGGATGCTCAATAGGTTTTTGGTATGATTGAAGTTTTATTGCTTTGACAAAAGAATTATGTACATATAGGAAAGAATCCAGACTAAAGTAGGAAAGTAGAAAAAAGGATTGACTATCCTAATAAATCCTATAATTGAATGACCTATTTCTAGACAATCTCTAGCTGTAGAACTCTTTACACTATACAAGGAAATAAATCACGGCACATAATTACAACTTGAAATATTTTACACACATACATGAAGATTCTCAATACTCCCCCTCAAGTTGGAGAATAGATATCTTGCATTCCCAACATGCCTTCTAGTGTATCAAAGGCAGAGAAATCCACTCCTTTTGTCGAAACATCTGCTAATTGTTGCATAGTTGTGATGAAGGGTGCCAACTTCTAATTATTCTTTGATAGAGTGCGTGTTAACCTCCACATGTTTAGTCCGGTCATGTTCTAATGGGTTAGCTAACACGATAGCAGCTTAGTTATTAAAGTCTCATCGGTTCTTTCGTGTCCAACTGTTGTTCCTTTAGAATGATTTTTAGTCATAGTAACTAAAAAGCACCATGTACCATGGCTCTAAATTCAGCTTTTGCACTTGATGTAGCAACCACTTGTTGTTTCTTACCCCTCCACTAGATTCTCTCCCACGAATGTACAATAGCCATCAACTATAGAACCTGCTTAATCTGATCCGTATATCTTTCAACTTTCGCATGACCATTCTTAGAATAGAGTCTACCTTTCCCCAGACTTCATTTAAGGTATCTAAGAATTCTATCCACAATTTTCAAATTATGGAATAGTATAAGCATCATGCTTTCTAAATTATGGAGTGAATTGAAAAGCTTCTCTCTTCATGTATTTTCACTTCCTTCTGCCCATCTGTATGAACTTTTGACCTTCTCTGTTATTCTTGCATTGGAAACTTATCTTTTTCCTTCTAACTTTGTTTCTTACATGGTGGTAGCAAATGTTGGAGGCCACTGTTTGCTGGGTAAAATTCCATTGGAGTTACTCCACTTGTCATGGGAGAAGTCTCAAAACTTGAGTACTGGGGATAGAGCTGAGATGCTGTCAACTGTTGACTTACAATCCTGTTTCATGAAGGTATGCTAAATTGAAACTACTGTTCATTGGACATTCTACTACCTACTTATTTGACAATGCTTCAAAACCGTATTCAGACACGCATTCTGTATGTTCTTGGTGGATGAGTAACCTGGAAGATGGTTGTGTGATATAGCTATTAACTTCGTTTTATAATTCACAATGTTTTCTTGGCAATTTCAAAGATTTTCATACTCTGGTATTTAATCCAAAAAGTACTTGTAGTTTGTAACGGAACCAGTCACAACGTTACGGTCTTACCAGGAAGGACAAAAACCAATCCTAGACCTACAAGTTGATATCATAGAAGTTACTTTTCTTTTCTATTGCTGTTCTTATTTTATCCCCTTTCCATTCTGGCCGTGTAGACACTGGACAAATTTGATTATATGAAAACTTAGCCAATGAAATGCTTTACATCTTGGTTGCTGTCTTTGTCATGCATAGAAAAGATATGCTTACCTTTTGTTAATAGATTTTTTACTCAACCCTTACACTGTGTTGCGACAATGGTAGTATAATGGTTTTCAGTGCACAAGCTTGTTCTGTTTAGATATGAATTTGTCACCCCACTTGTTGTACATCCTGGAGGGCCTTTTTATACTTTTTATGTACGTCACAGAATTGTAGGCTAAATTTGGCTGTCCATTCAACATAGGATCCATATTTCTTTAAGGACCCATTTGATTGGTTTAAATTCCATAGAAAATGTCACATCCGAGGAATTCAATTTCTATTTTGGCTGTTTGATACAAAAGTGGAAATGGAGTTCAAATTTCAATGTACAACCACTTTAAGCTTGTTTTTTGCCAATTTCATGGAAAATGCATTCCTGTGGGGTACTTAAGTTTTTATTTTCCAGCTTACATGGAATTGGAAAGCCTTTCCACCTTTGCCAATCAAACGGACTCTAAGGGAAAATTCAGGTAGAAAACCTTGAAAGTAGAAGCAAGAGATGTAATATAATTTTGATATTTTACTTGAAATAAACTACTGCTTTTCTTTCCAGTACACAGACTCTTTTATACTAAACAATGACTACTAGACATTTGAAATGACTCTCAGAATTCCTAAACATCAACTAAATTTATAATATTTTAATCTAGGAAAATGAACAGGCTTTCTTGACTCTGAAGTTTCAAAGCATAATTAACACCAGAACATAGACTTGCATAAAACTGAACTATGACTCTTTAATTAGGACAGATTAATTAACTCTACATCTTTTAGGATGAATTAACTATGACTCTTTGTGGATTTGTGGATATGATGCACCTTGATGGCTTGATTCAATTCATGGGTAGAGAAGTTATATATCAGGGAACTTTTAGGTTATGATAAATTTTATTGTGTCATATTTCTCTCTGATATTTTTCTAAGAAACATTTATTCCTTTTTCCCAGACAAGCTGTATGGGAGAAGACAGATGTGTTTCATTTCAGAGTTCCAATGACCACAGAGCTTTGGTAGTTTGCTCTGGCGCTTAACTGTGGAATTCTGTAATTACTTTTGGAGGTTTCTCTGATGACAATTTGCCTTACACTGATTGTTATTATCTATGCTGAAGCCTCTATTGCAGCAACTTCAAGTCAGCATTGCAGCAGAAGAACTTGGAGCCAAATGGAAAACTCCTTATGATTCATTTTCACATAGTGACATTCCTGCCTCTTTGCTGCCTCACATTATTAGGTGAATTCTTGGTCCTTTTCTCTCCACACTTCTGTATTTGAACTTTTTGATCTTATGATATGTTTGGATTCTAGGTTTCAATGAAAAGGCCATTCCTAATAGAATGGGGTGGGATGGCCATTTTCGTTCCTTTTGTTTAATATTAATATCAAACATGGAAAAGGGGGAGGTTGGAAATGTTGTTATCGCCAAATGTGAAATTTATAAACACTACAAATCACCTTGCCATTACACGACCACCGCGCAAGGACCATGTTTATGAAATACCCAAATTAAATACCCCTGAATTTGCAACATATGACAGCACCCGAAAGAAATCCGCCACTTTACCAATATAAACTTAAAATTTCTTGAAACATCAAATGCCTACCATAAACATACAAATCAATAAGGAATATATAGGGAAATAGGCCGAGCGGCGGGGAGCTCGTGGGCTCAGCTCATCCAGGCTCGGCACATGGGCAGCTCAGACTCGTTTTGAGACGAGCCATGGGCCGAGGCGAGCTCAAAAAATTTTAATGAGCCGAGCCGACTTATGGGTTGGCTCTTTTTTCCCTCCTTTTTGAATTTATTTTATTAATTTTTTTTTTAAAAAAAATTGCTTTGTTGTTTAAAAATTAATTTTATTAAAAAAAAAAAAAAAGGGCTTGTGGGAGGCTCAATTCGTTTGGGCTTGTGAGGCCCACAAGCTTAGGGCCAGGCCCATAATTTGGGCACGAGTCAAGCTTGAGCTCGACTCATCCCTTGGACGAGTCTGAGATTGTGGTTGTATTGCTGCCCCTAGGAATAAACATAGGAAAAAAAAAACTGATCTTTTCCACCATGGCAATCGCAGGTGGTTAAGTTGTGGGATGGGAAAGGGTGTCCACAGCAGTGATGAGGGCAGGAGAAGCTTTGCAGTGCAGATTGGGAGAGAGGTGGTGTGGGGCTGATTTTAATGGCCGAAGGGGTGTAGATGAAGGTTAATGACCATGGACTTTCCATCATCTTGTCCGTTTGCACAGTTACTGTCCCCTAGGGTAGGGCCCAACTTGGATTTAATTCATGATTGAATCGTTGGGGACACGGATTAAATCCACGTTGGGGTCCAACCCCAGTAAACAGTACGTAAGCTAAAGATGCACGGAATAGCCCCTGCATGAATGGGCAAGATGGCAGAAGTCCATGGTTGTTATATTTGGGGTTGGAAATTGGGTGGCTTAGTGTGTTAGGGAAGTGCCAAAGGATGAAATTTTGGCTGGGATGGGGGTGAAGGAAGGAGGGGGTTGGTGATTGGGAATCTTTTTTTTTTTTTCGGTACTCTATCCTAGTTAGAGAACTCTTTAGGAATGGGATTATAGGAAAAATCCGTGAATCCTAATTTCACCTGATTCAAATATTCTCACTTTAGTACGAATCTAACAAAGAAGTAGGAAAGAGACGCTTGAAAGGCCAGCCTTTTGAGTTGGCTTTCTGGTATACCAAACAAATCTGAGTTTCAGTATTTGTTGTCCTCCTTTCAGTGCTTGATCATATTAATATTAAGGGAGCAGCTATTCTATATTGGTTTGCATTTGGAAATCAGTAGATGTCTGCAAAATGATTCAACATCTTCCACATCTTCTCTCCTTGCACAGGTAATGAGATTCTCTAACACTATGGCAATGCCAAAACTAGTTTATCTCATATCCTTAACCAGTTTCACCAAGGACTACAGGATTGCGTTAAGTAACCCAATTACTGATTTATTAGTGAACTTGGCACTCAGTATGGAATAGACAAAATAGAATTCCCTAGGAAGCAGATTCAGAAGACAAATGCCCACAGGCGAGTTTCCTGTTTTTGCCTCAGAAGCAACATCGTGGATAGTATATGGACTGGGTATAATCTGAGGAGGGATACAACATCTTCATGAGTTGCTGTTTCTTTGTGAAAGATGGGGAAACATCCAATCAACTGCTGCTCTTGGGTGAACCAGCCAGTATTTTATTATGTACACGGGCATAGATAGATTCTAGGCCATTCCTTGTACTGTTTAGGAACTTTGGTTGAGCTGGAGATGTATATAAAACGTAGAAAAAAAGATGGAATCCAAGACCCCTTTTCATTTTTGAGTAATTTGGAGAGCAATTAATAGAATCATTGTTATTGAACTCGGACTGGCCTGTCTGGTCCAGCCCAGAAACCGGAGGCTTGACTATCAAGTCGGTTGGATACTTGATTGGATCTACAACGAACACCCAGACCAGTGCTTTCCTTTTTTCTGATTTCCTGGATGGCGTTTTGAAGTGTAGCCCCTTTATTTCTTATGTAATTAAATGGCCTCCCTTTGGTTCCCAAGTAAAAAAACTTTTGATTATTGGAAAGAGCTGGGACTTTGCTAGAGCAAAAGGGGTAGAGAGGAACGAGATTCTACATGCTAATAGTTTATCAGTATTTTTGATGTAGGAACGTGTAATTTGTTAACGAACAAGACAAGGAACAGAAATATAAGGGGCTAAAGAAGAGAAGAATTGAGGACGAAGGAAATCAATATTTATTTATATAACAAGGTTTAACTATTACATTCAATAAGCCCCTCAATTTATATTGTAAATAAACTAAAAAGAATCTAAAAACAAATAAACTAAACTAAATTTGTATCAAAATATCAAAACTAATCTTATCTAATCTAATTGAAATTAAATCCTATTTATAAAATCCTATTATAACTTAAGTCTATCTTTATCTGTATCTCCATCACTTCTTCATCCATTAAAAAATATCATCTTGGAGTGCCTCTTATGAAATTTATGCTATGAGCTGCTTCTTCTTAATGTTCTTCCTTGTCTGAACACCATAAATTCCTGCCCCAAGACAATGCCTTAGCTTAACTTGGCACGAATTTTACTCCAGAAAAACATGCTTAGTACATTGACGTGGGTAATATATTTCCTATGTGGAGCTAATTTTCTCAATCTGTATATAAAAGGGCCCTGTGAGAGGAGGGTATCTTCCATTTGATAATCACGTTATCATGTTCCTAATTGTTATCAGGAAAAATTTAGAAAGTTGACTTGTGACATTTTGAAAAGCAAATATGACCTTTGATTTGAAATGAGGGGAGTAGCATTCATCTTATCAAGTTTCTTTTACTGATTGCTCCTTCACTCATACCATATTAGTTATGGACTAAGTCTGAAGTGTTTTAGACTTCTACATTATTTGATAAACCTGCTATTTTCTGTTGGTTGTTCTATCTAGGTTGAGGACTGGGAATGTTGTTTTCAACTACAAATACTACAATAATAAGTTGCAGAGGACTGAAGGTAGATTGAATTTCCATTTCTAGTGGTAATTGAGTGGAGTCTTAGACTTGTTCTTAGTTCTTGTATCTTCAGGTGCAATGCTGCTTTTCTTTTGTTTATCCTATCTGCATTCTAAAACTTTGCTTTCGAAGGAACCACATAATTCCCAAACCAATTCTGTTAACTTCTGTTGACTGATTAAACAGTTTGACTTCTAATTTCATATTCTTTGAAGATGAATGTTGAGCTGATTTAAAGATTCTAATGTATAATATTTATTCTTTTCTTTTTCAACTCTTCCATCCCTTTTTGGCCTTTCATTGCTGATGCTGCCTACACTGCTGCAACACTATGTATCATTATTTTCTTTATTTGTTTCAAACAGAAAAGAAAGTGGGAGAACTTAAATGATCGAACAGTAAGGTTGATAAATGTGCTGGAGTCTGTATTTTTGAATGACAATAAAAATAAGTTTTGAACTGTGTGTTTGACAAAACACATTCTATTCGGCCAACAAGGTGACTCAGGTGTTTGGTATGCAAGAATCGGGATCTTTTCGTTTCCAGATCTAGTAGTAGTTAGTTGATATGGAAAATTCTGTACTCATGTTATGTGAAATTGAAACTGTTACTCTCGAGCTCACCATGTGCTTCATCCTGTGCTCCTAAATGGAGGATTTGTGTTTTATTTCTTTCATGCATTCATACACACCCTTGCACACATTAAGGTTATGTTAGCTTGCTTACTTAGAGGCTTCAAACTGGGTATGATGGGTTGCCCATCCTGCCAGGAAGATGCACTGGCTTGGCCAGATGGATCTACAGAACTGGGCCATGTTGGTTCACGGTCTGGGATTGGCCAGCCCGATAAAATTTCATTGGAGCCTGGAACAGACCGCTGGCCTGTTACTGTAGCAGGCTGTTCCATGAGGTTTGAATCGAACTGCATTATTTGAAGAAAAAAATGGAACAGAGTTATGATTTAAAAAAAAAAAAAAAAATTTTAAGTCAATATCAACAATTAATTTTAACCGCACATTTCATGGGATCCACAACTTTTATCAACTCTTCAACCACATATTTTTATCAACTTTTATCAAAATTTACTAAAGATCTGATTTTTAATGAAACCAAACAGGGGCTTAATAAAAAGACAGCACTTGCCAGTTCTTGTCCATTCAAGGCAGGTTCAAACCTACGGTTATTTTTATTTTATTTTTTTAAAAATTTTAATTTTTCATGGGCGATAAGAACTGGCCCAGCCCTACAGGCAGCATGTAACCAGCCCACTCTGGGCACGGACCATTTCCGGGCAGTCCAAGTTTGGTTTGATGCCTCTATCTCACCTTTTTTTTTTTTTTTTTTTTTTTTTTTTTCCTCTTTTTTTTTATTTT
>CAIGRT010058635.1:0-11112 GCA_903798405.1 Fraxinus platypoda | reverse complement strand
TTGTCGCTCTCTCTACTGAGAAGACTTATTTCTCAGGCCGACCCCCTTTCACCATAGAGATAATCACACTACAACTAAAGAATCACTTGGAACTATTCTCTTCTGTTGGACCATTTTTTGGGGTCAACAGTACACATGTTTGATATTTATTGAACAAGATTTGCTAGAACATATTGATTACGAAAGTTTAATTAATGAGTTTGTTTCTAAAAATACGAGAAGAAATAATTTTACATGATTTGTTGTATTTCAAGTTTTGCACGTAGTATTTGTTGTTTTTGATATCAAAGTTTGCGCAAATAGAATTGCACGAAGATGTTAGTAGTTTGAATGGTTCTTCGTTGACGACATATGAATTTTGATGAAGTTCGAGACGTACTTTTGAGCTTTACTTGTACTTTTCCTATTCACGACATGTAAAAAAAATTAATATTTAAATATCATATTTTTACAAGAAAATAATATTATTGGAATATATATTTTTTAATTATATGAAAGTGGCATCATTTTAAAATGTCACACGGAACACCCAAAATCTCAGTTCTGGTCCTGCCCCGTGAAACTCCAGATTCTCAGCAAGAAAATACAAAGAGTTTTGAGGTTACAAATGCTATATAAATATCACACGCATGTTACACCTATACGTGTGTGCATCAAAATATATATAGACATTATTTTGCGAGCTTTCTTTGAGAATTGTGTGAGAAACGATTCTGTTTTTTACCCTCTAATTAAAAATTGGAATAGAATTGGGAAGAAGATATCCCATTCTCTTCCTCTAGGTAATTTGGTTGTTTGAACAAGATCACGTGTTATGCTCGTGTTTGAACAAAACCAAGACAGGTTTTTTTTTTTTTTAATATGTCTGTCGTGACATTTTGTAAAAGATTCTATCAAGTAGAATGTATACCAAGTATGATTGATTCCTAATGGATTTTACCACTTGTACATTGCCTTTTACCACCTTGTCAATAGAAAAATGTGTTGTCAAAAAATTATTGAATGAAAAGACCGCTTTTTTTGAATCTGTCCAATGACACTGTCAAATAGAATGTACACCAAGCACGATTGATTCCTAATGGATTTTGCCACTTGTACATTGCCTTTTACCACCTTGTTGGCAAAAAAATATTGAATGAATTTAATCTGACCTACATAACATTCTATCAGAAAAAATTGTCAAATAGAATGTACACCGAGCATGATTGTTTCCTCATATCCTATTTCTTTTGTTCATTTCTTTTCTTTACTTGTGACATTCTGGTGTTGTAATTGATTGGGATTTGACATTGTCCTTTGATGGGGATTCTTGGTTACTTGCAAGCTGGTTCTGTTAGTAAGACGAATCATGCTATTTGTACAATTTTATTTGACAATTCAAACTTGACAAAATCACATTCATTCATTTCAAAATCTCTTTTTAAAATTAATTGTCCGAATTTTGATAACATCAAAGTTGTCATCCATAATTGTAAACAAAGATTTTACAAGTATGTTAATTCCAGTGAGACGGCATGTAGGGGAGATTTCTTAAAAGTACTAAGACCGACAAGGTTTGACGAGATGGGATGGAATAGGACAAGATAGGATACGACAAGAGGAGATGAGATGGCTAAGTAACTAAGTTAATAGATTCATGTTCGTTATAATATCGATAATTTTTTATACATTTCTAAATAATATCAAGCCATACTACTAACTAGAATGATGATATATAACATTATCTATATTTTCGTGTATCGAGAGCTTGGTGATGTAAATTTTTTAGTACATATTATATAAAAAATAATATTTTGGAAAATGTGTAGATTAAGTATAAGAAAAAGTTACGTGTTCATGTATAAAATTATTTTATTGAATATAATTGAAAATGAGTTTGAGAAAAAATGAGCGTTAAAAATTCTCTACCAAAGCTGTGCTAAAATTGTAAAATGAGTCAAGTTCCATTATTACCGATTTGGTCTATAAATGGGTACAACTCCCAATATCAACTCATTATTCAATACCGATTTGGTCTATGAACATTGATTTATTTATTAATTAAAAAAACTTAAAAAATTTCAAAAAGGTCGAAACTCATTAATTAAAAAAATATTATATGATAAACTACATATACAAATTTTTTATTAATTACCACAGAAATAAAAATGCCTTCAAATTCAAATTTCAAAGTTTACCAATTTGCTTCATGACAGTGGCAGCATGTTCATTTGCAATTTTACATCTACGCGGACGGAATTCTCAGAAATATTACTGCCTATTGTGTGATCATCTGAGTTTCTTGTTTCCAGATTCTTGTATGTATCCTGAAATTTCACAAACATATGTGATTTTACAATCTTTGATGTCAATTGTCAAATAGCTATCGATTAGAATTAATCATTCGTTAAGATTTTTTAAGAATCTGTTTTTATTATGTATGAACAGTGATTTTTTGTTTAATTTTTGTTCAATGTATTATGTTTGTGGTTAGCTTCATGTCATGTTCGAACTACGTTAATTTCCACGAGCTAATAGGCAGGTTAGTCCGAAGATTCAGTAAGATGTTGATGATAACATGGCACTGATAACAATTCTCTTATCTTCTATATTGAGCTGAAACGGAAAGATCCTCGAATCAGTGCTTATGCAATACGTGATGACATTGTCCACGTTTAAAACCAGGGTGGTTCGGTTCAACATCAAATTGCATCACATTCGATAAAATTTCACAAACTAGACAGTGGCGATGCACGTGATGTTATGAAGCAATCGTCTGCAATATTTCAGTTAAAAAATGTGAAGAGTTTGTGCTTATTGTTCCTGGTAAATGTGTCTTGGATACTACAGTTTACACAAGTATTGAACAAGAAATTTCAAAAAAGTTAAAAATCCGACATGCACGAACATGTGCGCACACACACACTGTACAAACACGCGAGTTTCCAACTTATAGCAACAGGGATAGGCAGTTGTAGTTGGATAATTAGCTATATTTGAGAGTACACGGTCATCTTATTATGTAAAGATCTTTGAAACAGAAATGTGTTACCACGAACTCAAAAGAACGATGCAAAATCACAACATGAAACTTTTCAAAACACCCACAATTGATATCTACATATACAAGAATATTGTTGATAAGAGTACTCCCAGATAAATATTATTCCAAATTCAAACCTTAAAACTAAATTTCCTTTTTCCAATTGTCTGTTATTTCATCGGAAAGAGGAACTCTTGCAATTCCTTCTTTTACTTGAAATGGTACTGATCGTTGATGGAGCTAAAAATTACAAATTTCATTAGATCTATAATCAAGATAGACTTGCTTTCATGAGTCATGACATATAAATTCTAACCGTATAAATTTTGGCAAGCACAACATTAAACAACAAGCATATGTTGATTCTTTGAAATGGTCATGCTGCAAAATAATAATAATAAATTACATATGTGATTGTGTGAAAATGTTAATGTGAATTTACGGGTTGATTTAAGTTCATATTAGTAGTTATAGTTTCAAGGAACATGCATACATTTGACAGGAATGTACAATACAAAACTATAACGTAGTAATAATGTGTGATATCAATAATGCATAGAACACTATAGTGTTAGATCACGTGCCTATAAAATGTAACACGCCTACTATACATCTCATGAGAGATACATTTGACAGAATATGGGAATAATGATGATTTAACATGGTACTTAACACACTAACATAATACATACGATATTCAAATGACGTATACATAAATTTGATTTCATAAACATACAAGAAATGTAAAAATACTTCAGTATATGATGCTCGCAAAAGGCATAAAACAACAACTTGCTAGATCAAGCTGTACTAAATATCTCATGATAGAATAATGCTGAATGTACAAAACTGTTCATGCCAGAAGTTTTACAGAAGGTGTACAATGTTGCAATTCATGGAAGATAGAAAAACTTCAAAGGGGATTGCTTTGAAGAAAACTCTGGAGGCTAATCTTGAAGATTATGACTTTTGAATGTGAATTGTGAAATGTGAACTATGAAAAGCGATTTTAAACAACTTTTGTGTTGAGACTCCCTACCGCTGCATGTATAATCTCCATGTTGATAATTTGTCACCATAGTTGGAGGATTGAAAACATTATGTCCCCGAAGTTACCGTTGATGAGATTATTTTATTTTACCTTATTTTCGTTCTTTATTATTCTCTTCTATTAAAAATAAATAAATTAAAATGACCAAACAACTTGTTTCTGTACTGTTTATGGGGTGCCTTCTGTACTCCGGAACAATGAACGGCGGAAGCCACCAAAGAAGAATCCAGGGAATGCTACAACACCTGCCACGAGGAGTGTTCCGAGGCAGCAAAGGCTATACTTTCCGTGAGATGAAGTGCGACGCAAATTGTGGCGTGAAAGGGTAAGTTTTAACTTTCAAGACAACAAAACTTGCATACTTTCATATCCCATACGTGACTACCAAATTCTTCTTTCTATAAGACGTGTACATAATTTTTATAAATAGATGATGAAAGATTTAAACTCAAATATTTTGTCCACTGAATATGATAAAATATGATATTAGAGTAGATTAAGTTCTCACATCCTATAATTACATTTACGAACACAAGAATACAATCGACAAAATTTTAACTTCTTTTCTTCTTTAATACTGTCTAATATGCCTTACCAAAGATGTGATGCCTTCCTGAAGTACCATTTCTCTCTAAGCTGATGCAGCAGAAGTCCTGCTAGAGGAGCAACCACATCTTAATCACTTTGCAGCCCTTTCCGCAGCAAGTTTTTCAATGTGTTTCCATGTGGCTTCACGCTTTTCTTTGATCACATCTTCCTTTGATTCAGCTTCCCGCAACTTTAGCAAGCACACCTTAAATAGATCAGGGTCGAGATCATAGAAAAACGTGCGAATAGTCAGCGTCAAACCATGCACAGCCTGATTCCAATGGTGCCTATAATTTCTCTCCAGAGCAGGGAAGATTATAGGCAGTATAACCCCACGGTTTTGTCTGATTAGATTCTCAATGCGATCATTGTTCCACAACAGCAAAGCCCTCTCCGCCACCTGAAGTGAATACAGGCATTAGTCTCTTGAATCAATTCGAGGTTCCATAAAGGCACAATTCAAAAAGGTATTCTTGAGTGTGATTTAACCGTGTTAAGCATACTGAGATATCAAATAGTGTCAGAAATCCCATTTTTCTATGTAACTGAGACTTTATCTTAATCATATAACACTAATGAAATAAACAAATAATCAACATTTATCAAACTATGGATTTCATCCTCTTATCTTGTCAGGTTGGAAGCTCTCTCCCTCTTTTAAGGAAAGATGTTAAGAAAGGATGCTACCTCGAAAGCCATTACAGTATAAATACGAGCTCTAGTCCTCCAAAAAGGGAGCCGTCAGAACGATGCCGCTCATACTCTTTGCCATACCAGACTCTTTCCAACATCAATGACAAATTTTGTATGTTAGAACTGGCAAAACCAATTTCCAGCTCCATACTTTATTGCGCAGTCTCACAGCATTAGTGTGATTTGATGCATGGAACTGATCATTTTCTGGGGGCGTACTCCTAGAGAACGTAGTCTTCTAAATTGGACATTACCAAGAATGAGCAAGCCAACACATTTACAGAATCTCAACATGCCCTCCTGTGAAGCACCAACACCTTTACTACGGTGGATTGTCGGACTTCGAACACTCTCAGACGTGTCAGAATTCTTATGGTGTGTCTTAATTTTATGTTTTCTTTCTATAAATTTCCAACACGTGAGGGACAATTCCTTCACAAGCCTCGAGCATGTGTGAGAAAATTCTAAGAATTTCATGTCCAATTTGTTTTTTGTCAACTATGTGTTTTCCTTTTGTTGGCACTAGTAAAAGTTGTTACATCCAAAAGGTGTACACTGATGCAACAAATGGTCACTGCTCTATTTCAGAAGATTTCACGTGCAAAGTTTAAAATCAAAAACTTAAAAAGGATTAATTTTATTGAATAATAATGCATAAAAATAAAGTTAAAATATATAAATCTATAATAGCTAAGAATTTTAACTGGCATGCCATGCCCGTGTCCTACTTCACATATCAGTTTTGTGATGTGAGAGTGTCCCATGTCAGTATCCATACTTCATGCTCCCTCTCTCCCATTCTGCCTACATTCATCAAAGAATCTGTCAAGAACACTGCTTTCCACATCCCCGAGTCTAACATGGCTTAACTTGATGACAAACTTGTAAAATAAATCAATATGTTTGATGTGAAAGTTAAGGACTATCTTACTCTCCCAAACCATGTCGAGCCCATTCAGGTGAAAATTAGATATAAGTTTAAAACTCAAAAGCAGGATGCAGATTGTGAAAGATAGTCAAAATATGGTGGTAAAGTACTTGAAACAACAATGGATCATTCAATTACGAATATTTCCACCTCATGGAAAAAAATAAGGCCAACACATTTCCTACACCAAGTTTGCACAACAAACCATTTCCACATAGTAAGATTAGAGCTGTATGATCTTTAAGCAAGAAAAGGACGTGGAAATAATATTCCAACCAGATAGTGAAGTTCTAATTTGAAACGCCATTTCTATTATCTATGGGAAAGAAGACTTCATCTCTACTGAAAGGGAAATAGAAATGCAAATTTCTGAAAATATTCATCTTGTGGATATAATGATCCAATTTTTTTTTTTTTATAAAAATGCAAATTACGAATAAATGTTTCTAGAGATGTATAGAATATGAGTAAACACTAGCAAGAATTCGAATATAAGAAAATACATGTATAATAATTAGGGCCCATTTGGCATGGCTCTTGAAAAATTAAAAGTGACTTTCAGACTAAGAAACTGCTTTTGGGCTTGTTTGGAACATGTCCTTAGGAATGTACTAACTTGCAAGAAATTCAATCAATTAAAGCAGCAGAGTTGTTTTCTTACCCCGAATTCGATAGACCTTAATCCAGAAAGAACAAGCTGGAGTACAGTTCTAAAAATAAGCAATATGATCATATTCGAGGAGGGAATGTGAAGGTCTTTGAATACGATCAACCTTAATCCAGACAGAACATCTGGAATACAGTTCTAAAGATAATATGATCATATTCGAGGAGGGAATGTGAAGGTCACTGGCTAAGAGAAAAGTGAAGCTGCAAAAGATACTTAAGGTTATAAGTAGAATTAGTCCACAATATTCTACAACCATTCTAATAAATAAAATAGAAGTCAGGCCATTTGCTAAGCCACAATGCATATTTCTTAAATAAAATGGTGAATTGTGATATAATTAGAATGAGCATATGAAATCATCTGATGCAAGTCTTGTACGGAATTATATACTGATATTTGCAAGAAATCGGCGAAAATTGTGAACAAAAAAGAAGGTTGAAAACAGATTTATAATACCTGAGAGTGCAAACTATTCAAGCAACGAGAAATTTGATGAAACAAAGGCACCATAAAGCGTTTGAATTCCGGTGGCTTTGTTGCTTCTAAAACTTCCTCCAGCTCATTAAGGAACAAGACTTCCTTTGAGCTATTAGTAACTGGCCAGTACTTCAACAGTCCCCTCATAACCATATCAGCAAGCTTACAGTCTTTCTCTAAAAACTGGGCTATACAGTAAGATAACTGTAGGTGGTACATCGCCAAACATTTCGGTTTGTGCAGGGGAATTAGTGTTCGCTGAAGAAAGAGTTTATGTTCTTCTTTTAGTGGCAAAGAAAATCCATTAATTATGCTCCCGAGAATTTCCAAAAGTTCAGCAATGCCATTATGCTTTTCAGTCTCGAAAATAAACAAATAGAATATATTGTTTATAGCGATCCTGATGAAGGGCCGGAGAACCATAAACTTCCCGTAAATGCGGTGTAGTATAGTTTTTAAGTATTCCCTTTCTCTAGGATCTTCAGAGTCGAAAAGATCAAGCAATTTGAGAACAAAGGATTTATCAATGTATCCTTTAGCAACATTTACATCTGTTTTGGGTGAAACTACCATCAATAGCAGAAATTCATAGATAATTTGCAAATGAGGCCATGCAGGATCCATTGCAGGTTCGTCCTCTTCCAATTCAAGGCCATCTAAAATATTGCTCTCCCTCGGCTGAGGAGTGAATTCCCTAAATATATTCATAGATGCCATGTTAACGACTTCTTGAAATTCGAGTTCTGTGAACTTGACATTTGCAGAACTCACATACTCCACTAGCTCCAACAACGTCAGCCGCTTGATCTCCTTTTCTCTAAGGTTCTTCGTAGGATCAGTGAAGTCGTATAGAATACAACAAAACTTCAGCTTTCTAATAAACAAATTTTGCTTCTCAGAGCTAGTAACTTCCCTAAAACTTGGCAAGGATTCGCGCAATACAGTAACCGAATTTCCATTTCCTTTCGACTTCTTATCTCGAAAAAACTCGTCTTCTGGATTATTCCCATTGCTTAATACAGAATGAGGGGCTGAAATAACTTCATTTACTGCACTACTTAATTTTTTACTTCCTGCTTCACTTCTCTTCGTCGAAGAACTAGAAGAGAGATCATGGTCTTTACCAGATTTCAAATGTTTAATAGAAATCTTATTCAGTATCTGTTTGAGCATATTTCAATTGGATCACCCAAATTCCACCCACAAATCTCACAAAGAATGAAATTGAAGTACGCTTAAAGGAAAATAGAAACTTATCACTGTCAGCAAAGGAACTTCTATTCTTTCTTTTAATAAATACTAATATACCTACAAACTTGGATGCAAAATGATCAAATATGACAGAAATTAGTTAGACTCACCAAGAAGCTGAACTATGCGAACCCTTGAGAAAACAAACAAGAATCCGTGGTCTTTACACTTTTCAAAGAAAAGAGACAAAAATAATCACTTTTTTCAACAAGAAACACCATTAATCAAAAAAGTACTTTATAAAGAGACAGCCCAGATACAGAAACCCAATCTGAACCACAAAAAATAAAAAATCCCACTAATTTCTCAATCACCTGCTAAGTAAATCCTCAACTTTTCACCAAAACCCAGAATTTCGATCTTTTTACTTAAATTGTAAAACCTGCCCCTGGCTAAATCCCCTGAAGAAAAGACAATAATCAGAAACAAATGAAAATATTCAATCCCAACAAACAAACAAAAAATTATAAGCCAAAGTATAAAAGTCCACCAAGCACCATCTTGACAAAAAAAGCTTTTCTCATAAAAGTGTTCTTTCAGGATATACAAAAGAAAGGATTGTTGGGAAGTGCTTAGAGAAAATAATTGAGAGTAGTAATGCAAAGCAAAGATTCTTCGTTCTTGAATGTGCTTTTAGTATTTCCTTCCGTTCTTGTTGTTGTTTGTTGACTTGGAAATTTTTCTTGCACCATTTTTCTTGTCCGTCACCGTTTAATAATTTTTTCCTTCCAGCCATCCAAAAATGTTCCAAGCTATTACAGGCAGCTGCAGGTGAAAGTCAAAAGGCGGCTAATGAGTCTACGGTCAAATTCAGAAATCAATAGCAACGACGTCGTAAAAGGCTTGCACTGACTGCCCATTTTGACTTTTCCATTAAATTCAAAAAAAGAAGGAAATTTAATCTCTAATTTATCTTATTTTATTTATTTGCGAGTATTTTGAATATTTAATATCAATTATGGATTCAAATATAAGCCGTTTTAAATATTTATATTATATTATTATAAATATAGCATCAAAATGGATAGATTCGATCAGATTATCAATTGTGAGACTTAAACTGACTTGGCAGAAGATTCGAATCGAACTATTTTTATTTTTTTTTTATCTCATTTGTGTTATCTAATGAATTTTAATGAAATAATTGAAAAAAAAAAGTCGGCACAAATTTAGTTGAGTGGATTTTGAGTATGTATTGATTCAAATTCACGTGTGGCAAAGGAAATTTCCAATGTGTGACCACATTTATTTGATTACTATGTAACAATAAAAAAATAATCATTTGTGCTCTCATGCGAAAGGTAAAAAAAAAAAAAAAATTGACTAGTATTAGAATGATAATCTTTCCAAATCAAGGTTAGAATTTTATACCGTCACGCAGGCTCCAAGATTAAGGTTATTAACAATATTTTATGTTCGAGGTTGGATATATATACACAAATACTAACAAAGATGTCGTGTGTTTCTATTGTTTATTTGCATTATATCATTTTAAATCTAATGCGCCAAAAAAATGTGCTAGGTATCTTAGAGTAGACTGAATTGAACAAAATTAAAGAAAAAGTAAATTCTTGTGTATCGTTAAGAGCAGATTTGAAAGTGTTGATAAATAGTTTGACTTATAAATAGATATAAATGAATGATGAATAAAGAGATAATATTTGTGAGTCAATCGAAATGTGTAAAAAATAGTTTGAGTGTTTATAAGCATGAGCCGACATAGGCTTAATACATCAATGTATTTGTTTGAACTAATTCCACCTACAATTTAACAAATCAAATAATAAGTTTATGGAATTAACAATAAATAAAGGAAATCAAATGAAAAAACTAAATTTGAAGAACAATCAACTCCCCTTCTCTTAGGCTCAGAAATTCTTAATCCAACACCGTCAAGGCAACACCAATTGGAGAATCACACCAGCACAAAGAATAGAGGCTGGGTTCAAGAAGTAGCACAGAGCATGGACGATTTTTAGCACTAAGCAGAGAATCGGTTTTTGCTTCTCAAAAGGGCGCAAAGCAAATGATTTTGGTGTGTCTAAATTGAAGCCGAGAAGCTTCAATTTATAGGCAAAGGGTTAAACTGATTTCTTAGATTTTTCTCTCCAAAGATAGGTATCAGAAAAAACTGAAAATTGTTATCAAGATGAGGATAGAATTATTTAACATGAAAAAGAGATAAACATCCCTTATCACATTATCTCCAAAGTTGGGTATTGAGCACTTAGCTCAATAGGCTGATTTCATCTAAATACTCAACCAGATTAGGCTACATCATTTGTGGTGTAGATTTTAATATGGAAAAAATTCATATCTAAGGTGTATTCTTTATCTCAATTCAAAAGTAAGGTAAATAATTTGAAAATTAAAAAATCAAATATGGATTTAATTAATTAAAAATATTTATTAAATAAAGATAATAAAATCAC
>CAIGRT010058603.1:0-34413 GCA_903798405.1 Fraxinus platypoda | reverse complement strand
CAAAGGCAATCACAAGTGAAGCAGAGAAAAAATGCCTTAAGATAGGGCACTTCGTGTTTTAAACGGCTCGTACTTGATTAGTAGTCGAATAACAACAAATAATATCGGCTACATTCAAGTATGGCCAAATTCAGATGAGACGAGATGGACGGTCAGAGGCCGAATTGGGCCACAGTCAAAGTATGTTTGAGAAGTTGTCAAACATCTTGTCTTTAAAATGAGTATATGTGAGAAGGCTTCAGTTTTGAAGACAAAATCTGGGTAATCTTCACTGTTGCACGTATATTAGAAGCTAAAGCCTTAGTTTCATACTTCAAGTTGAACTTCAATAAGCAAATGTGAAATATAAATTGTTCTGCTGATCCAATGCTTAGGAAAATGTACTTCTTAGAACATGTTTTTTCTCTCCTCATTGCTCGATAGCAGTGTTCTAAAAAGACGCCTAGGCTCGAGGCACAGTTGCCCGCTTAATGCGCCCCTAGGTATGCTTTATTAATTTTTATTTTTTTCCCTTTTTTTAAAAGCCTTTTATTCGATTAAGTTTCAAGTTTTCCTTTGAAAATTGTATATAATTGACTAATTGTAGGAATTGTTAAGTAAATATAGTATTTTATAATTTTGGATGTTAGGTCTATATTATTTTAACTATTATATGATTTTCAGAATGATTAAAAATTTAAAATAATATTAAAAATAAGAAAACACTTTTTTATGCCTAGGGGTCTCGTCTAGGCTCATAAAGCTTGAAACTTGGCATACACATCTACACCCGTTTTATGCTTTTTAGATCACTGCTCGATAGTACTAGAAGTTTTTGTAAGTAGCTCCCATAAATCATTTACACTTATATGTTTATATCATACCAAAGGCATCCTAACATAAGCAGTCAAAGTGGAGCAATATGCCTGGATATCCTGAAAGACCAGTGGAGCCCAGCACTCACTCTGAAGACGGCTCTCCTTTCTGTACAAGCATTACTCTCTGCTCCAGAACCTGATGACCCCCAAGATGCTGTTGTAGCACAACAGGTCCTGCTCATGTCGACCTTGTCCTTGCTTTTCCCTTGTACTCTCAGATATTCTTGCTCCCAGCAAGATTTTTTCAAATTTCTCAGCTTGGTCCGTGGTTTATGTGCTTTTTTCACTCTCCCTTCTCAGTTGCTGATTAGTAAATTTTTTTTTTTTTTTTTTGCACATTCCAGTATCTTAGAGACTACCCAACATTTATGGGCACAGCTCGTTATTGGACAGAAGCATTTGCCAGGACCTCGTCTCTTGGTGTTGAGGAGAAGGTTGGAGGAATTTTGACCCTCTTTTTTTTGTTTGCATTACATGTTTCCTCGTGTCCCTCACTTCCTTTTCTTTATCCCCAATTATGTTCCTGAATGCGAGGCACTTCAACAAAATAAGAATCTGGAAAGAAAATGATGGTTGAAAAAACTTTCTACTTTTTCAAGACGATGAGATCTAGTAACTACATTTTGTAATATGCAAAAACATTTTTGGTCACACGTTCCAATTACGAAATTTATTTAACAGGTACAAAAACTCATGGAGATGGGCTTCCCTGAAGCTTTAGTTAGGAGTACCCTAGAGAGTGTTGACGGCGATGAAAACATGGCTCTTGAAAAGCTTTGCTCTGGCTAGCATGAGATTATTGTGGCTCCGAAGGGTAAATGGTATACAAAAGCAGATTATAAACAATACATTCTTCAATGAATACTCTGGTGTTTATCTTGATATTCTTTTAGTTTTCTTTCGCTTGTTGCGTGCTCTTCTCACCCTGGGGAATATCACTTTGTGCTATTCATTTATCACCAGTGCTGCTAACTCTAAAGAAAATCGACAAAATTTCTTCTGAGGTGAAATTTGAAATCTCCCAGCGATGCATAAGGTTACTTTGAAAGATAAATGGTATACGTTATGATTCATTTGGATAATGTTGTTAGGATGCTCTTAAGGTATACCCCCACGCCACTCCTCACCCCTGGCTCCAGTGTTACTTGGGTTGGTGTGAACTATGAGTGGGAAGGGCCATGAAGGTTATCTGATTGACTGTTGGACACTGAAATTTGTGTGGGGTTTAGTGGAGAGAGCTTATTTCATTCATCTTGAAATTGGTTTCTTGAATGGATTTGGGGAGTTGACATCTGTTGTCTTCATTTTGCTGTTCCTTTTGATCTTTCCTCTAAATTTCCGACATGTCATTTCAAAGGTGATGTCACTAGTAGATTTTTGTGTTATCATCCTCTCATCCACTAATGAGAGATGGACCATAAAGGTGTAAAAAATTTGGTAATGCTATTTATCATCATGATGATGGGATATCGGTGATGTGTCAACCTATTATCCCTTACATTTCTTTCTCTCTCTCCCTCCCTCCCTCGTGACTCTCTCTGAAAAATTGAAGATATGTCCTGTTTTTCGTATGACTTGATGTTTAGCTCTACCATTGCTAGAAAACTAGGTGACTAACATATAATAGATTTAATCAAATGGACCATATTTCCTTGCATCGGTTTATGCTGTTGTTAAACGCTATTCATCTGGCTAGATGATAGCCTGTCAATGTGTAAGGCTGACATACATTTTGTGCTCTTTTGCACATTATGTGTGTTCCATTGTAATGAGAAGACTAAAATGCAGTGGGTGGGTAGGTAGTAGTCGTGAATGTGAAATTAAAATTAAAGTTTTATTATAAGTTATAACGTTTTACAAACATTCGTTGCTTACAAAATCATTTATTTAACCACAAAGAATAAACATATGAGAATATTGGAATCTCTCAATTTAATAAAGTGTTTAAATATGGAAAAGGAAAAAAAATAAAAAAATTGAGCTAATTGGGAAACAGAGTCTTAATTCATTTAGGGAAAAAAGTTTCATAAAATAAGAAAGGAAACAAAGGAAAAAATAAATAAAATAAAATCCGAATCAACTAAGGCCAGTCCCTGAGTTTTCTTTCCAAGAACCTATAAAAACCCTAGCTACAAACACTAATGGAAAGCATGATTTCAAATTAAAGATGCAACTCTAAATCAACCAATTTCTTCAAATTTAAGCTCTATACAGATGCAACTGAATATTAAAACACGTACTAATGAAAAGGAAAGGGGAAATATACTTGTTGATCCGAGCAATGGCGTGACCTTCTTCCTGAATTTTTTTTGGTAGGTTTATGAGAGAGAAAGGAAGGTAACGTTTATGTGGGTTGTGGATAAGAGAGAGAGAGAGAGTGACGTGAGTGAGTAGGTGAGAGTGGATGAGAGAGAGAGAGAGAGGGTGACGTGAGTGAGTAGGTGAGAGAAGGATATGAAGTGAATTCCCCGTAACATAAAATTTTACTCCCATGAAAGAAAATATGTTCCTTGATTTTGAGGAAAATATGGTTACGTA
This sequence comes from Fraxinus platypoda, assembly GCA_903798405.1. Taxonomy (NCBI): domain Eukaryota; kingdom Viridiplantae; phylum Streptophyta; class Magnoliopsida; order Lamiales; family Oleaceae; genus Fraxinus; species Fraxinus platypoda. The sequence goes on along the minus strand of CAIGRT010058603.1, from coordinate 31,018 downwards.
ACCAAAAGTAGAAAAATATTTTTAACAAAAAAGTCGCAATGAAACGGCACAAAAGTAAAAAATTAATTGAAAAAACACATTTTTTATGAAAATATTGACAATCAAACGCACCATAAATTTTCTTTTCAACAACCTATAAAAACCCTAGCTTACTTGTATATACAAACACTAATGAAAATCCTAAATTCGTTATCAAGTGGCTTTCAAGTCTCATCGAGTGCTAAAAAAAGCACACCACAGTATCGTTTATTCATGTTTTCCATTTATTACGACTAGACGAGCTTGTTTAGACTCATAAAGAGTACTATTGAATATTTTGTAGTTATGCATATATTTGGCTTTACTTGAAAATAATTTATGGGAATGATACCTATCTAAGGTAGTTACAAACTACAATTTCAAAATTAAAGAAACTTATTTTAAAGTTTCAAAAATCATGCCATAGTTCAATTTTTATTAATTAAATAAATAATTAAACATATTTTAGTAATGAAATAGATAATGAAATATATTAAAATCGATTATAAATTATCAAATTAATTGGTCATACATTATTTTTCGATCATAAATCACAATTTTTTTAAGGTTAGTTTATTTATCGATTACAAATTATTAAATTAATAGGTCACACATTATTTTTGGATCACAAATCATAAATTTTATAGGTCACAACTTATTTCACGATCATAATTTATCAAATTAATTGATCACAAGTTATATTTCGATCACAAATTATAAAATTAATTATCCCAATTTATTTATTGATCACAAATTATCAAATTGTTTTGTCATAATTTAACAAATTGTGTACCACAATTATAAATTTAGTCGCAATCTAATATTTTTTAGACAACTTATTATTTATTAGTCACAAATTATCTGTTTTATCGACCACATATTATTTATTGGTTACAAATTTTTTATTTTATTGATCATAATTACTCAAATAATTGATCACAAAACTCTTCATCCCACCCACCCCAGCTCCACTCCACGAACGACACCAACCAAATGCCACACCATCTTATCACCGCCACCATTACCACCACTCCACAACCACCACCAACAACCTCCATTTGCAAATAATAAAGTAGAGGATGAAGACAACGAATTGAGAAAGGAGAGCAAAGGTCATGGCCAGATCGGGCGATCGATATTTAGATTGCAGTCATCGTTGTCGTATGCATGAGCGACGTTGGTATTGAAGAGTTTGGATGGAAGATGAGTGACCAGAACTGCGTGTCGCCACCACCACTTCACCACAACGCCAATTTCCACGCCGACAATTGTGTCGGGCGCAGCAGTGATGAGCATCGCTGCACGTGTGACGATGTTTGATTGGTCGGCCATCCATTCCGTCGAATTGTGCACGACAATGTGTTTGAAGTTGAAATTCATGTATGGATGTATCACATAGTTTATTACTTTTACACCCGAACTTACTTTCACCCCGTTTGAGTCCTATTTATTTTTTTGGAAAATGTGTTTTGAATTAGTGATTTTTTAGAGAAAGTGAGGTTAAAAAAAATAGGGAAATTTTTTGAATTTACACATAAAATTATTTTATAGAAATGTGATTGAAAATCAGTTTAAAAAAAAATGAATTTTGGAAAAAATAGGCTCAAACACTGTTTGTGTAAAGTAAATTTGCAAGATCGAGATTTTTTTTTTTTGAAAGGACTTAGGTATCCGAACTTCGCCCGACTAGTCTTGAGGAGTGGCGGCCTTCCCCCCTGGTTTGTCACTCGGGTAAATCCGGATACGATTACAGATTATACACACTTGGATCGGACATTTGGGAAGCGATTTTCCTCCATGTGGACCTCCCTTTACGACTTGCGGACAGGATCCCGGAGGGACGACAAAGCGTACCATAACTTTGTCTCCACATGACATCTGCCTTCCAACATAAATATTGTTTTCAAGCTGTCGCGGAGATTCGAACCTCCACAGCTTATAAATGTTGTTAAATAAGGAAAAAGACGGTTTTAAGTCTCCACAACGTATATAGTTAACCATACAGGAGGGAACCACGTGGACTAACTCTTTCTCACAATAAAGTTACAGATTCAATGTTTGATAATGAAAAGTTTAGAATATATTTACCTTTTTCTTTGATGGCAAGTAGTAATAATTAAAGTTTTACTTAGTGGAAGAAAATTGAAAATATAAGTCTTTTTGAGGACAGAAAAATGACTTTTTGAAAGTTTAAAACATATAAAAAATTTCTACAAACATCTTTTGGTATGTTTGGCTAATTTTTTTACAAAAGTAAACTTTAGCCTCTCTTCGAGTCTGTTTGACATGTCTTTTGATTTTTACTTCTTTTATATGAGTTTCTTGTGAAAGTTGTCCTAATTTTTCTTTTAAAAATTGCTTTCTAAACGAACTTCCTATTTTGAAAGTGATTTTAGAAGAAATCACATTTGATCATTTTTCTCTAAAAATTTGTAATTAGAATAAGCACTTTAGTAATGGATCCAAAAATAGTTTTTGGATCTTAAAATTTCATTTTAGCTTTTTAAAAGTCATGCCAAACAGGCCCTTCGTATTTCTTTGTTGCTAAAAAGTTGAACATTAATATTAACTATACGACTATCCACTTTTTTCACTACTTATTTCTTGAAAAGTAAAATTTCAACCAAAGATAATGAAACTTATAAGTAATTATCTTTAAATATTTAGATAGTGTATATTTGTCTTATTTTAAAATAAAATAAGTTATCATTGTTTTTGACAAATAATCACGAACCTTAATAAAAATTAATATAACCCTTTAATTTCCTCTTTCCCACGGTTTTGTCCATCTAATCTATAGTCTATTATCCTCAATTACGTGGGTGAGTTGATTGCATATATTTTTATTTTTGTGACCAATGGTCCCACTCAATTCCATTATGGGAGTTGGCAATCAAACCACATGATTTGAATTGATTATTTAGTAGAAAATGAAATAAAATATTATAAAAATCCGAGTCAATTTAATTGAAAAAAATGTAACCCCTATACTTATTTATTTTTTCTATTCAAATGTGTATCTTTCACATATAGTATACGTTCATTCATTCGGTTGAATTTGTGGACTTCTTTTCCCACTTCAATTCGTCTATTGGTTAATTTCAAATAAGAGGTCTTGGAAAATAGCAAATTTTCTACGCTTCAAAACATGCAATTTTGACTCGAGTTTGATGGGTTGTATTATTGATTCTGTCATATTTTGCCTTAGATCGAGCATTGAAAATTTCAATGTAAACATTAGTTAGTCAACTTACTTGTCGCCATATTTTGAATAAGTGATAGCGATTTGATGGTTCGTATTGTGTTGTGGTATAAGTGTCTAAAATTAGAAAAGTTTGCCGACTAGTGTTATTTATTTTATAAATCTTGTCGAACGTTTTGGTGCTAAAATTGTTTATTTATAAACAAATCATATGATATAATTCAAGATCTTCTTATATAAGAAACTCATTGTTTTTGTAATTTTTAAGATAACATCGGTATATTATACATGAAAAATTATATCCATTTGTTGATTGAATGTAGATAATATAACTTTCTCAACTTCTCTCTTTAATTAGAGCATTAAATGTTTGTTGAGTAATATAATGTCGAAAGAAATAACATGCTCACTTGACTATTTCTTCGTGTCCTCCTTGTGGTCCATCGTGATGAAAATGAGGGAGATGATATCGAAAACCTTGTGCCGGTTCAAGATGAAAATGACTCCATCCTTGTGTAGTTGAATTGAACAATCGGTCCTTAAAAGCAATCAATATGGCCTTGTTAGAGCAATCTTGAATGTTTCTGAAGTGAGACATTTTGATAGAGTTGCTAAACTTCATCTCGATGAAGACCACTCGTAATAAAACAAACTTTATTCCAATCAAACAATCTTGCCTTGACTCAAGCCAATTGGATCAAGGTCATGTTAAGCAAAAAATAAATGTAGTTGACCTCGATGAATTTCACTTGATCGATCAGGGTGAAGTTTGTCACTATTCGATATCCTGGTCTACCTTTTACATCAATTACACGGTTTGAACTAAATCTAGTAAAGCAAAACCCCAACCATATGTGAATGGAAATCTACATTTTTTTTTTTTTAAATTTCCACTTTAAAAAGCTTTTATATATTTACCAAGCATATAAATTTATTGATTATACTCACCAAAAAAAAAAAAAATTAATGAAACAATGATGCCCCCAACCAGGATGCACCAATTGGCATGATTTGATACTAATGCATTACCATTATACTTTATTAAAGAACTTATTATTTTATTTAGATTCTAGACTTCTATGTTAATGATGCCCCCAACCAGGATGCATCAATTGCTTAGTACTTTGATCAAGTGTAAAAGTAAGCTAAAGTTTGCTTAGAGCAATTGGTTTCTTAGTTTTGATATACTAATTCCTTGTTTGACCCCAATTTTTTTAAAATTAATTTTTCTTCAAACTCATTTTCAATTATACATTCCCCCTATAAAATAATCTCGCAAGTATATCCATAACCTTTCTCTACTTTTAATATCTCATTTCCCAAAAAATTCATTATTCTGAAAAAATTTCTTCCAAACATGAGCTAAAATTCTAGACTTCTATGTTTTAACGCATACTGAACTTTTTTTATTTTTATTTTCATCTTACATGCATTCAAGAAAATTATCAAAAGTATCGTTGGACATGACAGAAGACACTTGACATGAATCACAATAGTGTTAACGTTAAGTTATGATTAACATTCTTTACTATATTGTTGCTCTACCAACTCAACTCCAATTGAACAATCTCGTCTCAATAATTGACATCGTTATCAATCTCTACTACTTCCCTACACTAGGAATCAAACGAGATCTTTCGTAGATTGCAATGTTCAAAACTACACCAATATATTCATGCTTTGTCACATTTATGCACTTATTTTCGTGTCTGATATAATAAATGCAAAATATGCCCTTTTTAATAGGTTTGGCGAAGTAGGTATGTAAGGTCTAAGCATTTCCTTTCCTCTCTCCATATTTGCATTTAAATTTATTTATCCTGAACATAATTTAATATCAATAAATAGTAAATACAATGTAAAACTGAAAAAAAATTTCGATTGAAAAACTACAAATTTATAATAATTAATCAGCACTACAATTTGTAGATACAATAAAACATTAACATATAGTTATTTATTTTTAAATAGTGACAAAAACTCTAAAATGTAGCGTTGGTTTTATATTTATTTAAGTGCAAATCAATGGAAATCGTCCAAAATTTTGTTAAATTGCTCGTAATTAGCTTTTATGTTATGGATAGTTCGATGCTGTTTGGACTTTATGATTATTTATGAACCATAGTATAATTAATACATAATTGAATTTGAATTTTATGTGAACCGTTATACGCGTATATAAGTGCCGTTTGGCATGCATTTTATAAAAAGTAAAAAATTGATTCCGAGACTTAAAAGCTATTTTGAGCCTACTTAGATAATTTTTTGGAAATAATTTGTCTAGCTAAAATTTTTTTTTTATAAAAAAGTAAACTTACTTACGATAGCTTTCTAAAAGAATTCTTCTACCAGAACAAAAGAAAAAAGTAAAAAACACTTCCAAACGGATCCTAAGTAAAGCTCGTTTGGTGAAGAAAAACATTTCAGTTTTTGATGCCAGAAAGTAATAAACCTTTTTAATGGATTAATCAATCGATTGCTGTCGCAAATACCAAAATTCCAACTTTTCTCTGTGTTGACGCAAATATTTGTATTCAGGACCTCAGTTTCTTGCATTCAAAATACAGAGACAGAGCAATAAATGCAGTCTGTCACAGACTACGATAATTGCAGTGTTCTTTTGTGTGGTTATGAGTAAATTTTTCAGCTTAATTTAAATGATTTCTTCTGTAGAATTGTTTATTCTCAATTGAATCAAAACATACACAAAAGGGGAGGGAGGAATAAATGCAAAGCTGTTTTGTTTATCTAACTGCTCTTCCGATTGGGTTTATTTAATTTTTTAATAATAGAATCTCAAATTTGATTTCTTGAAACTGATAAATTTGTTGAAATAAGATGACGGGCAGCTGAAATTTGAGTTAGTTTATTGAAATTTTTGATTTTCTGCAATGGGCTGTGTTCTTGGAAAAAGAGATGCCAAGGGAAAAGAAGCTCGACGGAGTTCTCGCCGCAGGGAAGAAAATGAGCAGGCTTCAGAACCCGACCTCACGAGGGTTCAGAACGATTGTGAAAGAGAGAAGAAGATCGGAGAGATTCCGGCGGGAGATGAGGGATTTCTTAGACATACGGCTTCTGCGCCGGAGTTTCGACTCCGAACTGGCGGCACCACCACCACCACCCGGGAAGGGTGGCCTTCGTGGCTAGTCGACGTCGCCGGCGACGCCATCAAGAACTGGAGCCCACGTCGTGCCAACACTTTTGAGAAACTCGATAAGGTGCGTAGATACATATATTTTGCAGTTCAACAGTAGTTTTAGAGAAAAGTACAACTACTGAATCGCAAGGTACAAACTTCGATAGTATGCATTACATATGTAATGTGTTTGGAGTGACTGGTCACTGGCTATTGTGAAATGAACAAATAATGATTTTTCTGGTATAAAAAAGAACTTCTATTGCAAGAGCGCTTAAAAGCTGCTTTTTTCAAAAAGTAAGAATATATTTGTTTTTAGAAAAGGAAATTTTGTTAGTAAAGAAAGTAAGTTTTGATTTACTTTTGAGCTCAGCCAAATGTGCTCCAACACCTTGGTGCTTGCGTGCCCTGAGCAATGAAATATCAGATTGCTATCATAAAAATCACTTTTTCTTTGAATTTGTGGATTTTATGTTTTCCTATCTTTAGAAGTACGATGCACAAGAAAATACTTAAAAGCTCGTATATCATTTAATTATTGTAATTTGTAGTCATAATGTTGTTTTCTTGATTAGATTGGGCAAGGAACATATAGCAATGTGTATAAAGCTCGCGACTTGATAACAGGGAAGGTTGTTGCGTTGAAGAAAGTAAGGTTTGATAACTTAGAGCCAGAAACCGTTGCGTTTGTTGCAAGAGAAATACTCATTTTGAGTAGGCTGAATCATCCCAATGTAATTAAGCTTGAAGGGCTGGTTATTTCGAGAATGTCTAGCAGTCTTTACCTTGTTTTTGAGTATATGGAGCATGACCTTGCTGGCCTCACTGCCGTCCAAGGTGTCAAGTTCACAGAACCCCAGGTAGAGAATTTAGGAAGCAAGGATATGAACTTTTTTTTTTTTTAATCTCTTATGATTTCATTTGATGGGTTTAATTGGTTTGCAGTCTATTAAATTGGCTGGTTAGATACTTAGATTCAAATACTTTCACTATTGCTCTTGTTAGTGTTTCAGGACGTGTAATTGCTCTGTAGTGTTTGAGAAAGCAGAACATGTACTTCATTCCTTTTCTTTTTGATGATTGATGGAAGGTTTAACAAGCTATCAAATGACGTTGTAATGGTTTGCAAGTTTGAGAACGAATTTTATGCTTAGACTTTCTGCAATACGGCAACTTAGGATTGTCTGCAGCTAAATGTCGTGCACTGTCCAAGAAATTGTGCAAACTTGTATTTACAAATACTAGGAAATTATTATTTGTTCATATAAATAATATTGGTCTTTGTATCGAAAGATAGATGTTTATATAAAATCTAAGCTTTAAGAAATAGTCTGTTGGGATTCGTTCCTTTCACACTCAAATTATAAACCCTAACCACTACTGGAAAACAGACTTACAGAGTGAGGCAGTGAGGTGAAAATATACAGTATAGAAGTCATGTAAAGAACTATAAAGAATGAATTTTCCATCAGGAGTGGAGATTTCTCTTTCTTCACTATAACATTATATATCGCAATTTATTGTCAGCATACATTTCGACCTTGACATCTTTATTAGACTTCTGAGAAAATTTGATAAAAAAATTAATAGTGTCAGCAGTTTTGTTTATTAGCCATGTTATGAATATTTGAGTGGCTTATCACGATTATATTTCCTGTTGCAGGTCAAATCATTTATGAAACAATTGCTGTCTGGGCTTGAGCATTGCCATGACAATGGTGTTCTACATCGTGATATCAAATGCTCTAATTTGTTAATTGACGATGATGGAACCTTAAAAATAGCCGATTTTGGGTTAGCTTCTTTTTATGATCCTGAACGCAAGAAACCCATGACCAGTCGTGTTATCACTCTCTGGTACCGTCCTCCAGAACTTTTATTAGGGGCCACTTATTATGGGGCTGGTGTTGATTTATGGAGTGCGGGCTGCATTTTGGCAGAGTTGTTTGCTGGGAAACCAATAATGCGGGGACGGACAGAGGTATTCTCCATCAGATTTGCTTTGTACGAGGGCAATTTCTAACTTTAGCTTCTGGCAGCTGAAAATCATTCTATTTAATCATTATTGTCATGGATATTTGACCAAGTTCAAAATCTTTATTCTCGATTTCTTTGCTAATTAGGTTGAGCAACTTCACAAGATCTTTAAATTATGCGGTTCTCCATCAGAGGAATATTGGAAGAAATCTAGATTGCCAAATGCAACTCTTTCTAAACCTCAGCAACCTTACAAGTGTTGCATAGCAGAGACATTTAAGGATTTTCCACCATCAGCTCTCGCTCTGGTAGAAACTCTTCTTGCAATTGACCCTGACGCTCGAGGCTCTGCCACTGCAGCATTAAATAGTGAAGTGAGTAGTCCTCGAATCTGTAAAATTTTTGTTTGAAAAAAAAAGGTTCACTTTTAAATATCTATTAGATATGTATATTATCATTTCCGACAATATAAGTTATATAACTGGATGAAGGTTTACTACTTCCGATTGCACATATGACCATCACTGTAGATATCATTTGGAATGAGAGGCTGTTTGCTAGTTAATTTACTCTTAGGAAACATTATTATGCTTCCCAGCAGGAGCAATGGCTTTGAACACAGACTCATTACGACCTGCATATTTGTAAGATGTACATATCAATATCAGCCAGTAACACCTACCTAGCATGTATCTGCAATAAAAGCCAATCAAAGTCTGTGTGTTTATGCTCTTTGTGTTCCATTGTAAAGAGTTGATTATTTTAATATAATGAGATTTTCGAAAAATTTTATTTGGTGTACGTGGTCTTTGTTTGAGTGAGTGAGTGAGAGTAAGTTATTGGCTCCTTTAATATTCGTGTTTTACGTGGTGAATTTTCATCTCTGCTCTGTGATCATGGACACAGTTCATAACCTAACCATATGAACTCTCTAGGTCTTTTGGGTGCTTCTTTTATTTTCTGGAACTCAAAATAAAATCTATTGATACATCTTCAAATGTCAGTGATGGGGCTACATTGGTCAAAGATATTTCTGATATTGCTCTGTTACCAATTGCACAAGCCCCCACATTGAGGTTTAGGCAAAATATAAGAGAGAAATAACAGAGAAAATTAACATAGTTAGGCACTTGGCCTACGTCCATGTACCGAGAAGATAGGAATTTCACTTCTATAAAAGGGGAGAACATAAAATAGTCCAAAGTACTAAATCCCAAAACTCTCACAAAAAATTTATACTAAGTGGAATAATGTATCTCAAAATCAAGCGATACTCTTGTGTAACTATTTTTGGTGAGCTCTGGGACTTCATTTGACTCGTTGAGTACAAGGGATTCGGCCACATTTGATGGCAACAACAAGCCATGTGCGCGACTGATGGGGTCTTAACCTATCCAACTTTGGCTATAAAGTGCCAAGCTCTTTTTCAATTGAAGTACGCCCAAATATTTTGAGGTGAAGTCCCTCGTCTAAGTATGATTGTTTATGCTTTCATGCATGTAGGCTAATAGCGGTATATCAAACTTATGTCTTTTCTGTTCTTATTTCATTTTCTTGTCCATTTTATTTCTCCATAAAAATGTTCTGTTTCAACAAACTCATTTATTTGAATATGCTTGCCTCGCTAATCCTCATACTTGCGGATTGTTTATAGCCAATCTTTAGAACTACTTGTTCTTACCTTTTGCAGGTGGTATATATTAAAAAATTTGCTTCACAAAATCAACGTCTTTTATTGTTAGAAGTTTACTTCACTTACTATTTCTTTTGCAATTTGTGTTTGTCTCGTGCATCTGGTGATGGAGATGGGGGTTTTAATTAGTAAAATTAAATATGAACAAGCGCACTGGTGGCAGCATTACTTGTGTTTGAATTCAATATCTTGTTTATGAACAGTTCTTTATCACCGAACCATATGCCTGTGAGCCATCAAGCTTACCAAAGTATCCTCCAAGCAAGGAAATGGATATAAAATTGAGAGTTGAAGAAGCCAGAAGGTGCTTTTACTTCCTTGATTTCAAGAAAGTTTTTGACCAATATCAATTATATGCTTATATTTATCTTAACTGCAGGCAACGAGGTTTAGGTGGGAAAGCTCGTGTAGTAGATGGTACCAGAAGAGTGAGAGTTCATGAAAGGGTCAGCCGAGCAATTCCAGCGCCAGAAGCCAACGCCGAGCTACAACTTAACTTAGATGTAAGTCAAATAGATTCCATTTTGTTTTTGCTCTATATTACCATGCCAAATGCTATCTTAGTTATCATCTCTTGTAACATAATTAAAAAATTACTGCTGTCTTTCTGATGAAGCGCGGTGTGTAAATGGTGTCATTTGGAGAGCTGTTCTTACTGGGCTTGTGCTGGTTAAGGACTTTAAAGTCCTCTATGCAATTTGAGCTCAGTAGGTTTCTGCTTTGCTATGTTGTACCCTGTCACTTGTATTTTAAGAAAATTGTTATTAATCTTGCATAAGGCTGTAAAAAAGAGAGAAAAATAACAGCAAGAATCAAGAGACGGGGGAATCGAAGGAGGAAATAAGACGACGTGAATGCTCAATTAAAGAAATAGTGAATCTGTAGCTTACAATCAACTTTTAGTCAGAGGACAGTGTTCTCCATGTTTAGCTAAGCTTAAAAAGTTCACCTTGAAAATGATTATTTATTTAATTCATAATTGGAATAAGTAACTTTGACAATGTGGTAAGAGTTAATTTCTGAATAAGTAACTTTTTTTACTTTTAAGAGAAAGGTAACCTAGCCAAACATGCTTGAAAAACATTTTTTCCTCTCATTTTGAAGCTTAACCAAACGGGACACGGATGTTGAATACTGAGAGAGGAATTGCTATTTATAGATATGATTCCATATATCAAGTAGCTGCATTGAGAAAGAAATCAACTAGTGTTTATGAGCGAAGCTTTACCAAGCTGATGACCTGTGTTCGAGCCTCCATTTGGAGGGGAGGGGTGAAATCTGTTGATTCCCTTTTAAAAGAAAAGAAAAAAAATTTAAAGAACACAGCAAATCTCATATAATTAAGTGGAACCTTCATGCTGAATTGAATCATTACATTGTGTTTAGGATTTTCTTGAGTGTAATTTTATGGTTCTATGTTTTACTCTAATTGCAACTGATAAGAATTCGGTAATAAGATGATACACAAAGATTTTAATAAGATTAGGAGCTACTTTAGTGACGTCGTACACCTCACTAAAAGAAGATTTTGGCTGTGCTGCTAAACACCATTTTTAATCTTCGAACTCTTTTATCTTCGTCTTTTTATCGTTTGTGTATATAATCGTGTGTGGAATCTACCTATAGGAACTCATTTGCTTAAAATCTAATGATTACCTTCTTTGCACCCACTATATTCTACAGCGGTTGCGAGTCGAGTCACAAGCTAATGCTAAGACGAAGAGTGAGAAATTTCCACCACCCCATCAGGATGGATCAGTTGGATACCCTATGGAGGATATATCATCACAAAATGGCCCTGTATCTTTTGGTGCTTCTGATGCTTCTTTGAATTCCTCAATTTTTGATCCAAATTCGTCCCGATTTCTGAGAAATAATTCAGCAACGAGGGCGGCTACTCGGAGGAAAAACAAGAAAGAAGAGACTCATATGGGTCCTTCTCGGAAATTCACCAATGCATTCTATCCTTCCTTAATCGGTTGGTCCAAGGATTGGAAGTTCAACCGGAGACGATCAGTTTCGGAAAATTTTGCCGAAAGAAGGTAGAGAAAATCTAGAGGAAACAATCTTGAAAACTTTGGTGTTTTTACCATTGTTGGGATCAAATATAATCTTTCTTGTTATAGATTTCATTCTCAATTTTGTAATTATCTGGGTTTTATGTATAATTAACACAATTCAAAGCCTCAAGTGGGTGGTTGTTTCTCTGTCTTCGTCTTGATCGATTATGAAATTTATATACGTGGAATCCCACATTTGTTGTATAGTTTAGACTCGAGATTTTCCTGCCTACCAGGTATAGTTGTAAATATTTGTATCTAATTGTAATCAATATCACTTTTATTTTTGCAATTTCATCGAGGATTGAAGTTTAACATGCAAAAGATTGTGCCTCTTTTCTTTGGGATCTCTTTGTTCTGTTGTGTAATCATACCCCAAAATGTGTAAATTCCCAACATTTTCGGATCGATTGAGCTATGTTTGATATATCGACTGGACATGATTGAAAAGGATAATGGACGCGTCTTTTATTTTCGGTCCTCAGTTTGATCTAGTTTGGTGTAACCAATTGTGTAAATAGTCACCTAATGTGACTCGAACACTATCAAGTATTATTCAAGATTTCAGATGAACAAATTAAATTCCCGAAAATACAAGAAGGTATTTGACTCAGTCCATGCTCGACAGAATTCGTGATAGTCGAGCTGCTTATGCCCAGGCAATGCAATCCTTGTTTGATTTGGTATTCTACATGGATAGGCTTGACACAGTTCGTGCTAAGCATGGCTTTTTTCGGGTTTTCTATGATTTCTCTTTCCCATGCCAAAAGGTGAAAGTAGGGTCGTACATGTGGATATGATTATATAGAGTCATTGAACACCGTTCGAGGCTTCGAACGTAGCAAACCAAACCAAAGAGGAGGGGCTAAAAGAACTTTATTCCTAGTATCAAATTTATGCATTTTTCTATTCTGATACAACATTTAACGTGGCAACCAATGTAACAAACCACGTGAAATCATTGAAAGAAAATTTGAAGAATGATAAAAAATCATCAATTGATGAGTTGAAAAATGCGATCCAAATTAAAATTTTAATGCCTCAAAAACTGGTAAATATTAATTTTTCCAACCTCGCATAAATCACATCACCCAAAAAGGGTCAAAATCAGTGAAAAAAAGCTTGCAAGCAAACCCTTAAGCGTAAACCTAACTAAACGATTTTATCTCGCATATTTTAATAAATCAATAAAAAAGCGACTTTAAGTGAAAAATCGCATTTTGATTTGCAAATATTTTCCCAGAAACATCTGTTTGGTTGTTCTTGAATTCCTTCAAACTCGCTCACCAACAGGAAGAAGAATCAAAACAGAAGCCATGGCTCTTTGGATGGAGGCAGGTTCGGAACCCAAAACCCATAATGAAATAGCTGACCTTGAAGCCATATCTGCCCTAAAAGAGTCTGCTGCTATTGAATTTAAGGTTTCCTTAATGGCTTCCCTTTTACAATAATTATTTATTTTAATATAAATCTTTCTTATTTTCCTTTCTGCTTAATTTGGTTTAGTTTCATTTATATGCTTTGACAAATCGCTTTCTTCTTTGGCCTTTTGAGTGATTCAACAGAAAATTGGCAGAATATGATTTTTTTTACAGTATTAGTTGCTGTTTTGCTATGATGTTTGCGTGCCCGATGATATACGTTACATAAACTTGGTCAAAATTCAATCTTGTATTGCATTATCAGTGAAGATTCAATCTTTGAATGGGAAAAATCCTTCATTATTTCTTCGACCCATATGTATAATATGCATACTTAGTACACTGGTCCAACCTTGAACTCAATGATAAGAAAATGGTTTGTAAGATGTTTGTTGATGTTTACGAGATTGTCTATCGTTACCTGGGAAACAATGGAATTTGAGAAAGCTCAAAAATGAGAATAAAGAAGATTTATAGTTGTTCCGTCTGCTTTCAGGAAAAGGGTAATGAGTATGTGAAAAGTGGCAAAAAGCACTATTTGGATGCTATTGATTATTACACCAGAGCTATAAATCAGAAGGCTTTAAGCAATTCAGAGAACTCAATTGTTTATTCAAATAGAGCTCATGTCAATCTGCTCCTGGGAAATTACAGACGTGCTCTCCAGGATGCCGAGGAGGCAATCAGACTCTGTCCAACCAACGTTAAGGTTGTAATTTTATGTTAATTATCTTTTGTCATAAGTTGTATTATTATTTGCTATATCATTAACCTCTACACTCTTTTTTAGGCACTTTACAGAGCAGTCAAAGCATCACTGTCACTGGATTTGTTGAATGAAGCGAAGTCATACTGTGAAAAAGGCCTTGACCAATCACCAGATAACGAAGAATTGAAGAAGCTAGCCAAGCAAATTGATCTAAAGAGATCAGTACACGAACAGCGCCAAGCTGAAATTTCCAAGGCTGTGGAAGCAGCAGAGGTTCAAAATTTATGGTGTTAAGCAAAAATCAAGTTCTTAAATATTGGGCGTGCTTTTTACCTTTTAGTTTGAATACATTCAGGGCCTTGTCTCCGCTTTTGAGCATAGAGGACTACGAATTGGGAAGGCAATGTATCAAGATCTCACTGGACTTAAAAAGCCAATACTGGACAAAAACAATATTCTTCATTGGCCTGTTATCCTTCTTTATGCAGAGGTTATGTCCAGTGACATCATTGAGGATTTTTGTGAGACTGACATGTTCTCAGCTCATCTCGACATGATATCCTTGGGCCACCTTTTATCTCTTCCCTCCACCCCCCCAATGTACAGGCTCCATTTCTTCATGATTAGTATTTAGTATTCATGTTGATTCTCGTGATCCTTAGCTTCCAAACATGTTCTCAGATGATTGCCCTCCTTTATCCTGGGATACAGGAAAAGCTTACTCTCGGGGCGCTATTGAGTTGTACTATGAGGTATGTAGTTGTCTGTGACATCTTGATTTTTGTGTTGGTAATCTCATTTAGGCTATTGATTTTGCCAAAAAAGGGGGTCATGAATGCTTCTACTTGAAAATCTTTATTGCGGTTATTTAACATAGTCTTAACCATTAGGAACAGTTTATTTGAGGAATTAGCATACCGACTTTCTTTCATCCTTTCCCGTTCGTAGTGCAAAATTTTCCTTTATTTCTTCTTTTTTCTTCTTTTGTCTTTCTTTATGATTTTTTCTAAACCAAGCATTCATCTTAGATTCTATTATATTCAAGAATCAATCGTCAAAACATCTACAAGAGTTGGCTGATCATTTATGATGTTTAAGGAATCATAGTGTTGTGTTAGTTTTATGCTTCCCGTTTTATGATTTGTTCAATTAGGGAATTTCAACAAGCTATGAAGTTCCTGCAACAGTTTTTGCCATGTGGCACTGAGATAGATTTTTTTTTTCTTTTTTAGTTCAAATACCATACAGAGTGCCACTGTGTTGATCAAATATTTGTCTGAAATATTCCTCATATCACTGAATTAAGATTCCTGCCAAAAATAGAAGAGAAAAAAACCCAAAAGATGGTGAATATAACTAAATATAAGTGAAATAGAAATGGACTTTCTCTGATGAAATTATTTGAGTGTTGTTTGAGAAGTTGTATCAGGTAGAGTTGAGTCTATAGCTAAAATAAATGCCGCGATTGTGTGCACCCTGAAATAATGATTAGGTTGTCTAAAGTGGGAGAGCAGATGCAGTACAGTGTACCTTGATTTTGGGCTGACGCCTTGTGCAGGAATATAGTTGAGCGAAGAAGTGGGTATGAGTCCTGTAAGCACGTTTGTTCACATAATGAATAAGTGGGCTATTCTCCAATTGTAACCTGTGGGACAAATCAGCACACAGAATTGCTTCTTGTTGTGACGCTCATTCTGACTTGCGGATCATGAGGGGGGCAACTTTTTATTTATTAATGACAGGATGTAAGACACTGTCAAAATAGAAGCTTCAGTCTTGAACCAGATCAGTCTTACACTGTTTAATAAAGACACACATGTCCTAAGAAGACGAGATGTAGTCTCTATCCCCATGGAAGATCCGAATCCTTCCATTCTTTTTGGTTTTGCATTCTCACCCAACAAAGAGTTGAGTTACCACCAGAAAGGTTTGTTGGTTTAATGTAGTTAACGACTCATTCGGGACTAAGGTTGGAACTTGGAAGTTATAGACATAGTATGACAGGTGAAATTGCAGATATTGATGTATTGGAAGTTCAGGCTGAAAGGTTCTTCACGTGGTTTTTGAAAAAGGTTGACGAGTATAGGAGTTGGAGATGTGGAGATTGTTATTTATTTACTTCAAATAGTATGGACATGAAATTTATTACCTTTTGTTCTTTAGATAAATAAATCCTCTAAAAAATCTTAAGATACAGTAGATGGTGCTCTATATGACATACTTGAAAGCTTTCATCGAAATTGAACTGTGTGTAACCCATATTACCATCCACTCATGTTGGAAGCTTAATTGATTGGAATCTTGAAATCTACACTGGCTTTCATTTTTTGGTGACAAATCTTGATTCAACAGGCTGGTTCTGGAGTTTGTTTATCCAAGAAAAAAATCATCCAATCTCTCTTAGAAGGTACAGCTGCTTCTCATCTGGAAAACGTTGACAGTGAAGATAAAGATGTCGCTCTCGGTTCAGTTGTTAGAGGTAAATTTCATGCATCCAACAAGAAGTTCAATATTTCTTTTATCAAGATAAGATGAATGGCTTGGAAATTAGGCTCCTGTTTAGTTTTGCTAAAAATCAGGATTTTAGTAAATTTTGGTAAAAATCGAACGAAATATGTGGTTGAAAAGTTGATAAAAGTTGCGAGTCCCTTGAAATGTGTGGTTAAGATTAATTATTGACTTTGACTTAAATTTTTATCATCTTTTTTAGTTGAAAAAAAAACAGAGATTAGGTGTTAATTCTCTAGACTAGCTTTACTGTAGAAATAAAATCCTTTGGACGACACTTGAACATACTACTAACATTTAATCTGCATTGAAGAACGGGGAATTAGTTTATCTCTTGTTTGGCTCTGTACGGAACCGTATTGCAAGAGTACTTGATCTGATGCCTAAATTCAACTACACTGAAGAATGGGATAAATGGACTTTCTTCGCGATTGAGTCCGTCAAGTGGTAGGAAATCTCGAGGTCATTGGTTCTGGTGGACATTAATATTCTGATCATTTACAATGAGGTGGCAAGTCCCTAATATCTGAGCTCAAAACACCTTGGTTCAGATGGAGGAATTCTGCGTGCTTGGTTGAATCTCGTAGACCAATGACACATGATTTGAGCTACATAATATGCTAACACTGGTTATTTCAAATGCTAAGTAATTGTCCAAGTTTCTGAGGGCCTAAATTACTGTGTTTAGTGGTAGATCAAGTACGTGTTTGGATTTACTTATTTTTTGATTATATAATCTGTTGCTGAAATATATGTCGATGAATGTATGTAACATGAGAAATGTGGTGAACCTCTAGTAAGTATCAAATCACACACTTATGTATCTGTTTGAGTAATTTTTACTTATTCTCTTCATTGATTGATTCAGGCACTGATTCTAAGTGGGTTAGAGTCAACGAGAAGAGAACTCTTCATGACGTTCTAAAAGATCCTAATATGATTATTCCTGGAATTCCTGGTATGCTAATTTCATTTGAGACACTTGCTGCTTGTTTCATTTTGATTCTTTGAGAAGTGATTATTTGAAAAGTGTTATTTTGGTGAATGTGTAGTTAAATAAGTAGGGAAAAGTTATGGGGAAACAAGAAAAATAATTTTTTTGGAGAATGTGGGGTTGAAAATGAGTGTGGGAGAGAAGTGATTCTCAAATAGTCAAAATCAAACAAGGGCTTAATTTGTCTTAAAATATTTATCCATTTCAAGGCAATCCCACTGTATTTTGTGTCTCAAATCTCTATTTTACTTTGCGTTGGTTGCAGTATTTTTCGCTGTTTCTAGGAAATCCAGCTTCTACAAAGATTTCAAATCTGGAAATTGGGCTCCGCCAGAGATTGCATGATCAAGACACTTGAGGTAGTGACGCATGTGCATTTTGTCGAGGTAACCTGGATGATGTGGTTAGTGCGGATAGCTGGTCGTTTGTGTATTAGCAATTAGATTAATTGATGAGTGACTATTTTTTCCAACATTTTTATTTAGATAAAAAATTTCCCCATTTCATCTCGTATATCATAACTTGTCTCTATTAATGCACGTGATAAAGTTTATTGTAGCATGTATGCTCCATGAGTCGAGTACTTGTGCGACACACCTATGGTTTCTGAGAGAATAAAGGTGTACATTATAAAACTGAAGCGTGTACATGTTTAGGTGATATAATATACAAGACTGGAAATCAAATTGCTTAAATGTTTTCTCGTGTCAGCAAGAAGAAATGAAACATTCAACGAACCTTATTCTGCGTCAACATTTGTTTTCGATGTTGCCACTAACCTGGATATATAGGGAGTCAACAGGGTCGTGCTTTTTTCTCTTTTCACCCAACTGAATAACTCGTGCAAAAGAAACTCAAGAATCAGTAGAAGCCTTGTGTTTCTGGTTATTTAAGCAGTTGCAGTCATTTAATTTGATCTGTAACATGCCCTATTTGCTGCACGAACGATATCCTCGACCTGATGAACAAGTTACAAAGGAAAAACCTATAAAATCATTGAAATTGTAGGACGAGAAGAGAGAGAAGTGAAGGAGGATTAACCTGCGGGAGAGCCATTCTCTCAAGATTTGCAGCATAGGGCATTGGAACGTCTGTCCCAGCAATCCTTTCAATAGGTGCATCAAGATGATCAAAGCATTCTTCAACTACTGATGCACTGAAGAAATGAATATACATAGTTCAAACGAAAGAAGAGAAAAAAAGACAAATCTCATTGACTAATGAGATGCGGTATTGTAAAGAAGGTACCATATTTCT
This sequence comes from Fraxinus platypoda, assembly GCA_903798405.1. Lineage (NCBI taxonomy): Eukaryota > Viridiplantae > Streptophyta > Magnoliopsida > Lamiales > Oleaceae > Fraxinus > Fraxinus platypoda. The sequence goes on along the minus strand of CAIGRT010058603.1, from coordinate 12,043 downwards.
GCACCGATACCATGTTGAGCGAACCCATCTTCGACAGTCACAAGCCTACTGGTTTTCTTGACAGAATCATATATTGTCGCTCTATCAAGAGGGCGGATGGAGCGAAGATTTATCACCTGAAGATAAAAAAATATGAACCAAATAACAAAAAACTCTTTTTCCATGTCATTGTATATATACATTCTCTGAGTTACCTCAGCACTGATTCCATCCTTCGCGAGAATTTCGGCAGCCTACATATTATTATACTCGTGTCAATTCCATATGGAATAGTAGAACTTGCATATTTAGGGTGTGTTTGAGTCAAATTATTTTGGAAGAATGTATTCTGGAATAGTAGATTGATGGAGAATGTGTGGTTGAAAAAAAAGGAAAAGTTATTGATGTGATGAAAAATATTATTTATTGAAGAATGTGTGGTTGAAAATAAATAGAAGAATTGCACACTTTGGGAGTAAGAAAGCATTTTTACTGTTGATGTGATCGGGAATATGTGGTTGAAAAAGAAGGAAAAGTTATTGATGTGATGAAAAATATTATTTTATTGAAGAATGTGTGGTTGAAAATAAATAGAAGAATGAGAATGAAAATTTTAATGTGGCTCAAACAAGGGCTTATTCATACAAATATATTGACAAACCTGAAGAGCATAGCCGACCATTTTTGAGAAAGCAGTGATGGTCACATCCTTTCCTTCTCGTTCTATCTAGGAGAGATAAATAATTTATACACTGCAAGCATAAAAAACAACATATAATTTAGAGTAAATACCTTAGCTTTTCCAATTGGAACACAGAAACTAGAATCAAGAACTTCTGCTGAAACAGGAAATGATTCGCCATACCTATGATAAAAACCACAAGAATAAAACACAAAAATAGGTTTATGCTTAAATCATACGTATAAAAATGGAACATTGCTACTTACAGCAATTCGTTTTCCAGGAAAACGACAGGATCTGGATCCCTTATAGCAGCTTTCAGGAGGCCACGAGCATCCTCTGATGAATATGGAGCCAGTACTTTTAACCCTGGACAAGAGGCATACCATGCTGCATAGCACTGCAAATGTCAAAAAAAGGCTATAAGAAGAATCCAGAGTCGAGGTAATGCATTTGTTTTTTCTCGTATGAACAATAGAATCCATTTTTCCAATCGAAAGAAGGCATCCATGTATTAGAATTTTCACCATTTGAAACTCGAAATGAAATCATGTACTTACAAGAACACTACTCTACGTCTCTACCATCATCTTCTACGTTGTAACATGGAGCCTTGCTTATACATGGGCACATAGAAATCTAAATGGAATCCTATAACCACCTTGCTTAAACAAGAAGATGGCATTGAGAGAAAACTCTTACGTGGGAATGTTGTGCACCCACACCAGCGGCAGCACCATTAGGACCTCTAAAAACAATAGGCACTGATATCTGACCAGAGGACATGTAGTTTGATTTTGCTGCAGAATTTATAATATGATCAATGGCCTGCAACAGATGAAGATGAACACCATCAGGTTACATGTGATAGCATCAAATTGTGGACTCAAATCATTTCTATTTGAAGGCAAAATATTTCATTTACCAACAATAACGTCTAATCCTACTCAAGTAAACATAGAGTCGAGGAAATAGCTCATGACCTGCAATGAGAAGTTAATTGTCATGAACTCGATTACAGGCTTCAGACCATAGTAAGCTGCACCTACTCCAATTCCAGCAAATCCGGCCTACAAAAATATCTCATTGATTAGTTTAGAAAAGATTTCCAATTCAAATCAAACAAATCATGGTACAGTATGATAAAGAAGATTTCGACTCTTCTTTTCTTATTTATTACTGTTTAATCATATCAAATTTTCTGTGCCAAATGTGTCATAAAGTAGAGGGAAAAAACCAACCTCGGTAATAGGTGTATCATAAACCCTTTCAGGACCATACTTGTCTAAAAGCCCCTTGGTAATCTGGAAGGCAATGCAGTGAATCAAAAACTGGTTACTAAAAGAATATGAAAGTGCGAAACAAAATCCCATATTAACTAGACATTTTACAAGGCTATTAAATTACTCCAAATATGTTAAACTTTTTGGGATGAAACATTGGCCAATGCTCACCTTATATGCACCTTGATACTCACCAACCTGTACAAGAGCAGCACAGAATAAGTCAAAAAAATGTTGTGGCAAGTAAAAAGAATAAATGAATCCGGTCAAGGTACAATTACCTCTTCACCCATCAAAAAGACTTTGGGATCAGCAGACATTTCTTCATCAATTGCTGAATTTAAAGCATCACGTACTGTCATCTGTGCAAAAATGGTGCAACCAATTGCATTAATCCCTTAAAAATGCATTTTTGTACGTATACAGACATATATAGTGATAATACTCAGTCGGAAATGTGGATGTGTGGTCGTTCTAAAATAGATAAAGTGAACACATATTACCTGTTTACTGTTGGAAGAATATGCCTGGGATGCAACTACTCGAATTCCTTGCTCCAGAGTCTCTCAATAAAAAAGCATAAAAATTCATCGATTCACATAAACAATCTAAAGAAGAGTAAAATTCAAAATAATGAATTCAAACAATCATCTACCAGAGCAGGAAACCCTTTACAGGTGGCCACTCTTTGCATTATAATTCCCAACATTTGCTCCTTTTCAATTTACCTGATTTGCACCAACAGTACAAAAGATCATATATACAAACAGAAAAAAACACCAACACAGAATAAAATCAGATCAAATCATACGCTACGACATAGAATTCTCTATACATTATGATACAATTATATATATAATTACCAGTAAATAAAGCCAACAAGATGTTAAACTAATGTGCTGAGTATGAAACTATACACAAATGAATAGTATGAATAGAGAGAGAGAGAGAGAGAGAGCAGACCTGGTTGGTTGTGTATTATTGCGGGGATTCTGTTGAAAGAGAAGATATTTGGAATTCGACTGTTAAAACACGTTAGATGGAGACTTGGCACCTGATTCGTTACTGACAAGAGTGCTAAATTTGTTTCGGGCGCTTTTTTGTGCTATTTATGTTAATTTTTCAAATTTACCAAACCGGCCCAGGCCCGTATCTTCAATCCAATTTGAATTTTGACGTCTCTTTTCTCGGGTTTTGCTAGGTTTTTTCTCCCATTAGATTAGACCGTCACAGAGAGAGGTTCAAATTCACTTTTCACTCAACAGAAGGGAAATTATCAGATAATCAATGGATTCATCAGCTCTTGACTCTCCTCAATTACAGCAATTTATCAGTGTAAGTACTTCGAAAAATATGTATTCGTGTATTTATTATGTTTTGCTCCATCATACCGCTAAAATTTCCAAATGAACTCGATGTTATAATGTTATCAAGCTTGTTTCATCAATTTATGCACATGTTGGAAGCATTCAAATGCATTTTTTGCATGTGGTTTGGTGATGGGTACTGTCTTCTTCTGCCTTGAATGTTTTTCTTATGCAGTTTCAGGAATACAAATCCAATTTTTCATGATTGGTTCACCCATTGGCCAGTTCAATGCGGAAATTCTACAGCTGTCCTTTCTTATTTTTTTTTCTCTCACTATCAAGCTGTTAATTACATATTAGTTTTTGGGATAAATTGAGGGTGGAACTTTTTTTTTATTCTGCCCTAATGTCTGAAACTATTTTCTGCTTTGGAGGGAGAAGAACATTTCTTCCAATCATGAGAATTGAATTATGGAGGTGGAGGAGGTGTAGAGACATTTGAATATGGAAGAAGTTAACTAGATAGCTTAGACCTTTTGTGCCTTTTTCGTCTTTCTTCTTCTTCCTTTTTTATTCTTCTTGTTTTCCTTTAATAAATAAAAAAGGCTTTCTTAACAGTCTGAAAACTTAAGTTGTGACTTTGGATCCTAGAAACCCATGTACCTCTCTGTTGGCGTTTAGGTATTAGTACTGGAGTAGATGTTTAGGGCACGTTTGATGTAGAATTTTTGATAATATATTTTGTGAAAAGTGTTTTTTAGGGAAATCAGTTTGCGTGCAAAATTATTGTATCGGAGGAATATGTGATTGCAATGTGTTTGGGGAAAATGAATTTTTACCAAACAGAGGCTTAATGTCAAGAATGGAAACTCATTAAGAATCCAAAAGCTACTGCATATTTTTAGATAAAAGTATGGTTTCAATTTTATATCTATAAGGTTGCATGGAATTCGGATATTGGGCATCTGTTAGATTACTGTATTGTTTTGTGCATAGCTTTGTAAAACCATAGTTGATAAATTCAAATTTTTATGGGGGATAAAGGGTCTTCTGTTCAATGAAGCATTATTCTTGTCCATTAACTTTTGTTTCTTTCATGTTGCATTCTAGTTATTGCCATGCCTAGTCTTCATTTGAACCAGTCAGAAAATCTCTTTCCGATAAACCCTTTTGGTATCCAAATATACTTCGTCTATAGTTTATGTTATTTGTTGACTCATCAAAGCTTTGGCATGTAAGAGCCCATATTACTAACTTTTGACAATGATATCTGAATCTTTACAGCAAGAAAAGGAGAAGGCTATGGTTAATGAAATGATTGCAAAGCTTACAACTGTTTGCTGGGACAAATGCATCACAGGCACTCCTGGGAGCAAGTTCAGTTCTAGCGAGTCGTCTTGTCTCACCAACTGTGCTCAACGTTACATGGATATGAGTCTCATCATCATGAAACGCTTCCAGAACATGCAGTGAAGTTAGACCTGACTCTGAGAGACTTTTCTTGATCTCTAAAGTTTATTCTTGTAATCTTTTTGCTGCTACTACTTAGTGAGATGTTGGTGATATTTTTGCTATTAATGTTATGAATTGATAATTTTCTGGTGAACCAAAAAGGGCTGCAACTTACAAGTTTTTTGTTCAATGCCTTGCTAAATAATACTGCAGAGAAATTATTTGTGGTTCGTAGTTCGTGGATAAAATTTAATAATTTACTGTATGGCTCTGCAAAAGGCATATCTCGAAAGACACCATGAATGTGAATGCAGTCGGCTGAGCACGGGCATCATGTTAGACAGAGGTTCTATAGCCTCTTTTGAGTAGTGAAAAGGTAAAGGTGAAGGGTCGGTTAAAGATTAGTGCTATTTATGGTCAACGACAATAGTAGTCATTTTATGTTGCAGCTTATTATTTGAGGTAACAGAATTACAGGAAATTAATACCTCAATTAACAAGTTGCCTAGGATGACTACCATTGATTATGAATATCATTATTTGGTATTAAATGGCTTAATTTGGGTTGCATTAGAGTGAAACGGGAGGTCACAATTAATCACATATCTATGATATAATAATATATAAAAATTGTGGATGAGAGAGAGATTTGTCTTGGATTTAAATATTCTTTTAACTTCTTTATCCTCGATTTAACTCTTGTTTGGCTTCATTAAAATTATAATTTATTTTTTTCTCTTATCAATCATACATTCTTTAATAAAATAATATTTCACGAAAATTCAATTTTTTTTAACTACACATTCTTTAAAAAAATATTATTCCAAACATTAAAATGGTAAATAATGGGGTCAAATGGGGGCTTAGCTTTAGGTAAGAGTCTAATTGTCAAAAAGAATTAATCGAGTTCTAGCCACTAATTGATATTTTGAGGTTCGAGTCAAAAGTATTGTATAGTAGTAGTTTTGGCTACTATAACTTTTGGCGGTTGAAGGATTGAGACATACCCTGAACATTATTGTTTACTTTATAGGTAAATTGGTTGGATTCCTGGTACATTCCGTGTCCTATAAGTAATGCTATTCATCGTCGAATTGCATTATTCATGCTTATCAAATGAATTTGAGATAAACATGTCTCGAACATTTTCATATTTTCTCTAGAATTTAAGCACATGATTCAAACATACAATATAACTGAGTTACTCAAAAAAAAAATATTAGTACTGAGTAAAATTTCACTCTTCCTATTTGCATTATCTCGTAGTCGAGAAGGATATTGTGACACAATTGTGTGATTACTGAATTTTGATTTAAAGTTAATTTTGTGTTGCTTCTATTTTGTTTGTTTTATTGATATGTCACTGCATGTTGAATAGACAACAAATACATATGGGCACATCCCAACTGACAAAGGACGGGTTTCTGGCAGTTTAGAGGTCGCGAGTTCGATTCGTGGGGTTCTTGGAAGGTATGCTCTCTCCTGGAAGGCGAGGTGCAACATGTGTTGACTCGTTCGGCACTTTGGCAGATCAGTGAAGGGGGCTCTTGGACCCTGGCCAGTTTGGGGCACATCCCGCGGTTTACCGGTCTGCGTCTTGAGGGACCAAGGCGTAGATTCCAGGATTAGTTGCCGAAGGTGGACACCTAAGTATTAGAAAAAAAAATTTTTTTTTTTTAAAACATTATAGATATAATGGTTGTTGTGGTACTATATTCAGTTAAAATACATTGAAGTCAAGAATAGTTGTTAAAGACAATTTAATTCTCAACTTAATCTTTTAAATAAAACGGTTAACAATACTAATGTCGAATGCATTATTCGATTTCTTTTAATCGAACTTTCTACCATGAATCTCCTTCGTGATTTCCATCGTTAACATGAAAAAGTCGAAAGTTGGACAATGCACCACCAACATATACGCAAGTTGCCATTGTGCCATACGTATGATTGATGATGACATGGCAAACGTTTATTGGTTCTTGCCTTGTTCTACATTTGGTTTTGCTTAATGAGAGTGTATCTAAGGTTTAAGCATGGGAGCACCAAACTCTCCCATAAACTTTACGTATGAGTTGCAAGCCGTAAGATCAAGTGGGAATGGGCGGATGACACATCTGAAGGAGCCCAGTTGGGGCCCACTAGTTTGGGCTATACTTGCAATATAACTAAATGGGCTGGGAAAAGAGTATGTGTGAATGGTACATACCCTCTAAATTTGGTTAAATGGAGCATTAGGGAAGAAAAAGCATTTTGGATTGTGATAGAATGTTATCAATCTTGAGTCTTGATGTGACTGCCTTTGATCTGATAATTCTGCTATCTCATTTTCTAGCAAAAAAGGATCCTATCAAGCCATTATCATTAGATGGGGTTGTCTTGCTTTTTCAGTCGTCTCCCTATATTAATTCTGTTAAAAAAAATAAAAATCTGTGCCTTTAGGAAAATCCTTTTCTTTAGGGGTATATGTTGCCTTTTGTGCATTGTGGTAAGGTTAATTATTGGTAAATTGCTTCTTCTTCTTCTCTACCTGCTTGGCTACGATTAAGAAATCTACTAGTAAATTCATCTGCAGAGATAAGTTATTAAGGACTAAAAGTGTGAAATACACGCCGTTTCTTTTATAATTTTTTCTCACATTAAGTGCTTTTACGTGGTTCTTTGACTTATACTATTCATAAAACACACGTGCAAGTGCACATGTTCACATCTTTATTTTTGGGATGCAGAATATGATTAATTAGCTAGAAATTAATGCCAGTTCAATGTACTTTTCATTTTTATTTGCCTTTTTTGGAGGAGAAAAAAAAGAAATCAAGAGAAAATCGGGTCCAAAAATTCACCAAGTTCTTTTCATGTGCTTCTATTATCTCTAGTATAACGAGTATTTGTAGTGACAAGTACAGACATTTTGAGTTAGGGGCACAATCAAACTTGAAAAAAAATTATGAAAAATAAGAATCATTCTAAATCCATTCCAAATCAACTTAACACAATGAAACTAATTCAAACCCATTTACTCTATCACTTTGAATTTGGCCAAAGAACATAATAATTTCAAATTATAAATTACCGTTGTCGGATAATGGTTATCTTTCAATTTTTAAAAACAAAATAACTTAAGTTGACCAGCTTCTTTTGTTTCTTTTTTCTTGTTTAGTCACAAAATAATGTAATAGAGCAGATGAATATTTTATAAATGGATAGACGATGAAAGTGGTCTTTTTAAGAATGGCGGGTATGCTTTACAAATTTGTAGGCAAATCCAGTTCTCGAATCGATTGTTCTGCAATAATACCATACTAAAACGAATTTTTAGATGGAACCCAATATGATAATTAAAAGTTACTCAACAAGTGGATTTCTTGAGGAATAGGTTTCAACTAACATTTTGAACAAGTTATTGAGTAATTTTTAAGCTTACTCAAAAAAGGGTGGATTACTCGAACCTTGTTTGAGACCCATTTTGTCAACAAAATGTATTTTAATAGAGAATGTGTGATTAAAAAAATAAGGAAATGTGTTGAATTTGCATTTTAATATTATTTTATTAAAAAATATGATTAAAAATAAGAAAGAAAAATAAATTTTAAAAATAATGGAGAGCAAACAAGGGTTAATTAAGTTTAATGCACTTCATCTTGAATCTTTATTTCTTAAGAAAAAAACAATTTTCAAAAGTAAAAAAATAAAATTAAAAAAATCAGAGTGTTGGTGGGTTACTTGCCCACCATGCTCCACCCCCCTTCCGCCCCGGGTATTTGGTATCAATCATGCTACATGTACACTCTTTTTTATATCATTCTTTACATCATGTCACTTGACAACATCATATTGAACAGTTTAAAACCCTTGTTTGAGCCTCATTTTTTTAAAAATTCATTTTTTCCAAATTCATTTTCAATCACATATAGGACACTTCATCTTGAATCTTTATTTCTTAAAAAAAAAAAAAACAATTTTCAAAAGCTAAAAAATAAAATTAAAAAAATCAAAATGTTGGTGGGTTACTTGCCCCACCATGCTCCACCCTCCCTCCGCCCATGGGTATTTGGTATCAATCATGCTACATATACACTCATGCAATATGTACACTCTTTTTCATATCAGTCTTTACATCATGTTACTTGACAACATCATATTGGGCAGCTTTAAGGCCTTGTTTGAGCCTAGTTTTTTTAAAAATTCATTTTTTTCCAAATTAATTTTCAATCACATATAGAGAGTGTTTGAAGTACATTATTGAGAAAATAATGCATTTTATGATGTGATGTGATGAAAAATATGTGATTAAAAAATAAAGAATTTTTTTGAAATAGCGTGTAATATTATTTTATTGAAAAATGTGTGGTTGAAAATGAGTTTTGAAAGAATGAATTTTTTTTAAAATGTAGATCAAACATGAGCATTATCTAATAAAATAATATTACGTACAATCATAAAACTTTTCTTTAATTTTTAACCACTCATTCTCTATCAATCTACTATTCCAAAATACATTCTTTCTCCCAAAATGGGGCTCAAACAAAGCCTAAAAAACCATGCTTTCCCGCCAATAATTTTTTTGAAAACAATGGAGTGCCAAAAACAATGTCAAACTTTGAGGGTACATTAACATTGTTCATTTGGTATATAGGACTAAAAAAAAAAAGGCAAAAATATGGTCGCTTTTCCTATACGGTATTCTCTGGCATTAAATCAATTCTACACATATTTAGCAGATTGCCAGTGAATTAAAACCAATTTTAGTCAGCAAGTAACGGAAGAAACGGAGAGGGGATAACGATAGGTGTTTGCATACTGGAAGGAGATTGTACGGCCATACCCTAGGGGTTTACCATCATTGACCAGACAATCGTCAAAGTGGAGCCGCTTGAAGACATGGGGATTGATGAGCCGAGCAGAGCTGAACCACCCACAGCTGACATGGATCCTCGAAATGCTGCACCCCACAACACACACGTTCATGATTTCCACGGTGTATGTAGGTATCCCATTTGGCAGCGGCTGCGTTTGTCCTTGGCTTATAACTATATCTGATTTAGAACAATTATCGCTCCATATCCTATTTGGGTTCGCCGCGTTCTTCTTTTCCCCTTCTTTTCCTCCTGCAGTTTAAAAGACAAGCAAATACAGACAAATTAACTACTTGAGCACAAAAAACCCTTGTCGCGTAATGTTATTCAGTTGTGTCATCAAACATATATGTCCTTATATTTAAAGAAAGGTCCCCGTTAAAAAGTATCAAACCACCCTAACACAGAGTGCCCAATATACACACAGCACGGACTGGGACCATCTACCCAGATCACAAGCCAGGCCATGGGCGTGCTGAGACATCTCAAAATCGAGTTGCGCAGTCCATCGTTGACACCTCAAGACTAACTGTAGTGTTGAACAAGATGCCACTTTTCAAGGTAATAATAGAAAAATTAAGTTTCTCTTTGTGCCTCATTCTTTAAAACTCGTTTTCCCCTGAACTTAAGGCTCTGTTTGGTAAATATAAAATTTTCATTCTCATTCTTCTACTCATTTTCAATCACACATTCTTCACTAAACTAATATTTTCGATNTTAAGTTTCTCTTTGTGCCTCATTCTTTAAAACTCGTTTTCCCCTGAACTTAAGGCTCTGTTTGGTAAATATAAAATTTTCATTCTCATTCTTCTACTCATTTTCAATCACACATTCTTCAATAAAATAATATTTTCCATCACATCAATAACTTTTCCTTCTTTTTCAATCACACATTCTCCATCAATCTACTATTCCAAAATACATTCTTCCAAAATAATATCCACCAAACACACGCTTAATTTCAATCACATATTTTTCCAATAAATAACTTTACAGGTAAACCCAACATTTTCCATTTTCCGTACTTTTTAATCTCATGTTCTCGTAAAAAAAAATCACTTTTTATAATACTCTAAAAAAATGGGACTCGGGGGGCTAAACTTATGGGAGTAGCTGCAAAGGCAAAAGGAAAGATACAATAGAGCCAAAAAGGGTGAATTAGTGCTTTCAAGTCAACCAAGCCAAAAGAGGCAATGGAATAGGGGAGAACATAGACCCTTTATTTTTTTTCAATTATGCATTCAATCTTTCTTCCAACTTTATAACATTACTAATCTACTCTGTAAAGCTAAAATGCAGCAGCATTAAATGTTAAATTGAGACGTCTTAATTAAGCACACGTGTGCCAACATCTACTTGAAAGCAAAATAATGTAGCCAAATTCTTTATTACCTTATTAATTACTCGATGTGTAACTTTATAGTAAATCATAATCACAAGAATATAAGACTTCAAGAAGCAGGAGTAGGCTCTGAGGAAAAGGGGTTGTGTATTGGTCGGCCTACAGCATACCAGGCAATGCCGAGTGTGCTTGTCCACTCAGGCTTGGACGGCCCAACACATTTTGGCACCGAAGGAGGGAAGAAGGGACTGAGACGCACCACCCCAAATGGACTTGAAGGAGTAGGTAATCGGCTAGGAGGGTGGGGAGGGCGTGAAGCAAAAGTGGCAGTGGACCCGGTGAGCCGGTAAAGTAGGCAGAATTGTACACAGACAACTGAGAGAAAAGGGTGGCTAAGGCTGCGCCAATGCTGCTTGGTGGTGCAGTATAGAAGCGACAATGTAGAGTCTTGCCTCTCGCATATACATGCAAAGAAGGACAATGCAAAAGGCAAAACAATCACAGAACACAAACACATACGGAAAAAGCCAAACGAACAGGCTCAGTGACAGGAGCCTGTTCCAGGGGCTGAAATGTCAAGTGGTATGTACACTGGGCATTCAGAGTCTCTCTTTTTTGTACTCTTTGTTCATGCATAATCCAAATCCTATTAAGAGTGTGTTTGGTAGGTATTTTTGGGGGAAGAATTGATTTTTGAATAGTGATATGATGGGAAATGTGTGATTGAAAAAGAAAAAAAAAATATTGATGTGATGAAAAATATTATTTTATTGAAAAATGTGTGGTTGAAAATGAGAATTGATTTACTGTAGAAAATGAGAATATGTACCAAACAGGCTCTAATAATCAATTAATCAATTAACAATNTTTACTGTAGAAAATGAGAATATGTACCAAACATGCTCTAATGAGGGAGGTTTATCAGTGTACGAATTATGTATTCAAACTAAAACCACTTATTGAAAACTTTAAAGATAGAGAATGGATTAATTACCAATAATGAAAAGCTTCCGATGAGTAGAATAGAAACAGTTCTGGGCAGTACTGCTTGTGCTCTTCACAGAAGAAACTGGACTGAACTTCATCAAGCCATGATCTGAAACTAAATTAATCAAACAAAAAATTAGAAAAAAAAAAAAAAA
>CAIGRT010058601.1:0-14243 GCA_903798405.1 Fraxinus platypoda | reverse complement strand
TTTTTTTTTTTTTTTTTTTTTATACACGTAATCATACACGCATTCTTACCGAGTTGATTGATAAAAATAATGCACTATGGATTTTCCATCTACATAACCATTTCCAATAGGGGAATCACAAATTTGTTACATCCTCAAAAGTGGGATAATTAATTTTACACAAACCAAATCACACAACTCATCCTTTCAAATTTTTTTTCCTCTCTCTCCTTTTACTTTCCTTTCACTTTTCCATAATCTTTTTCTTCACCTCGACTTTGCATGTGTTTTTTCCTCCACCAGCCAAAGTGTGTAATACTAAAGTCTAGTATGAAGATGTACAATGGACTATTCGACATTTAAGTAAAAAATCATTTTGCCGATAGTAAATAGAATTTGTTGTCATTAACCTAATTTTTTCCAATAAACCGTTCAAATCTCGGTTGACTAAAACTAATGAGAAATTAGACCAATATGTTTAATCGAGGTGTATGGTTTCTGTTAGATTTAGGTGCTCCAATCTATGATTTCCCGGGCTCAGTTTCTCCAAAACGTCCACCACAATCAACAACCAAAACCTCCCAACCTTTCTTTCCAAAACCAGTTGCCCCAAGGTGCCCACAAAGGGCTGAATATGAATGATATTGGTAGCCCTAAAAAACAGCCACAAAGCCAAAGGAACACTCTTTTCTCTTCTCCACACACAGCTGCCCACAACATTCGCACCAATTGCAACAGTGATGGGATAAAACATATAAAGGGGGAATTAGGTATGGGCTTTAGGTTAGAGCAAGGCCCAATAGGTGACCAATAAATGGACTGTCAACCTTAAAGCCGTCCAAGGTAACGGGTCGGGCCATGAGTAACACTAATGATATTAGGTTACTTCAAATGGTCCATCAATTGAATAAGATTCGAAGTTAGTTCACAGAAGTATTCCTCACTTTCTTAATAAAATTGTGCTAAATCTTTGACAGATCTTATGTTTTTAAAGCATCATATAAACGAGCACAAGGACACACCGATCATAATCTTGCCTGAAAAGAAGACACAACAGAGTCCTAATTGCGTCACGCGAACTTACTCTCTTAATAAACTCATTTGTCGTCTGAGCCCACAAGCCTTGAATAGGCCTATACAAACACATTCGATGTATGATTTTGGCGAGAAGAAATTGCACTAATCATAAAAGTTGTGCAAGAATTATGTTTATTTTGATGGCCAAATTAAAATTAATATTTTTGTTCCATTTTTAACACTTCAATCTCTTAAACGAAGTAGGTAAAAAAGTTGCAACAGCAAAGGAAAAGTTCTAAGTGATAGAGATGAAGTTTTACAAAACTCAAACAACCCTTCATCACAATTCTAGAATTTACATATATAATTTCTTGTAAAATAATTGTAGAAAATTTATTCAACACAATTGTAAAATTGATCTTACTTTACAATTGTATAGTATTATTACTATTCATATGTAATATTATGAATATTATTAATTCACTGAGCAAATTCAGGTAACTCGATTATTTTTAATTCAAAATATAAATCTTTACAAGGTATCAGAGCGCAACTCGAAAGAGAAAAATAATTATCATGTCTCAACACCATGACTTACAAAACCAATTCCTCCACCATTGAAGCCACCGCCATAGCCACCACCTTTACTAGCGACATCATCGTAGCTGTCACCTTTCCGCCAAAGTCTCCTCCACCACTTCCGTCTGCTCTTTATTTTCAGCTGCACGACCATTCTCTTAGCCCAAATTTATATTCTTCATGTGCATTATCATCCCTTATCTTCATGAATATTTCATCTCAGATCTCTCTCTAACTAACAAACACAAATTATCCTTCTTGACGTCTTCTAGTTGGATATAATTGGTTAGGCTTCATTGATGGATCACGTCCATGTCCTCCAGCCACAATCAAATATAATGGTGCAACCATTTCAAATCCTGATTTTGCATTATGGATACATTAGGATCAACTTTTACATGCAATGATTGATTCTCTTTCCTCACCATAATCCCATTCCTCACATTTTCCAGGACTTCTCAGGAAAGCCTGGAACACTCTTCATCCATGCTTGTGAAACACCTATTTCCTTTGATGAGCTTCATGAAAAACTCTTTAGTCCTAGCGTATGTTAACTTCTTGAATTATTAGTTATAGTAATTTATTCTGCACAATCTTACATGTAACATTATACTATTGAGACTTTTTATATGTAACGTTATAAATATTGCCGGTATATAAAGCAAATTCAGGTTGTTCAATTACTTCTAGCTCCACGTGTAAATATTTACACTAAGTTCAAATCTCACTGCTAGATTCACTATCCATGTATTAAAATTGTGTGTGTTTTAGATCTTTGGTGAAAACTGAATTTGAACAATCACGCCTAGCCCCCTCCGAAGTTTGTACCATTTTATTTTCATTATTAATAAAAGATGCCATCATGAGCAGTTTTAAAGAAAATTTAAATATACAAGTTTGTCTCTTCTGTAGCAACGCAAAGTCATCCATGTGTGTTGCTTGATAGGAGGTACACAGAATACACCTCCCTTGTGGCTCCATACCATGATGAGAACCTGTAGCGTAAATAATACCACGTCTTCTTTGGTTTTGATAGAAAAACCAGCTTATTGCAGTTCATGGCTCGTAGGGAAACAAATAGCACACAACTACATAAAGACTATAGAAGGTTGTCGTCGAACACAAAAGAGTGCATTGTTTGAAGACTAAAAAGAAACCGTCTTCTGAAAATCAGCTGTGCTAATTTCTAATTCAAATCTTCCATGTAACCCTTGGATGATGGCAACTACTCTATTATTTCTTATTGATTCAAATATTCATCTTTCCATTGATGATTCTCCTGATCTCAATGCTTCAAGCTCCATTGCAACCTCCTTCATACTAGGCCTCTCTTCTCGTTGTGATCTGAGGCAACATTCTGAAAGTTTTGCAACTCGTTTCACCTGCTCAATTCGGTCCTCTCTTATCAAATTCTTGTCAAGAATTTGTACTAACCGATCATCTCGAATTGCATTAAGAAAGTATGATGGAAGAATTCTATCTTCTTCTGGTCTGTCACGAGAAAAGGCCTTCTGGGTGGTTAATAATTCAGCTAGAACAACTCCAAAACTATAAACATCGCTTTTCTCAGTCAGTTGGCCAAAATGAAGATAGTCAGGATCCCAATATCCTATTGTTCCTTGCACTGATGTAGTGAGCACAGAATCATCAAGTGTGTCAAATCTGTTGAGGAAAAACACCACACAATAAGAAGTGCAACAAAGAATAAAAGCATATAGAAGAGAGAAAATACTAATGTACACGGTTGGACAAAATCTCCAATAAGATAAGGGAAATGTCCAATTTCTGTTGACCACTTTTTTGCTTTTTTCTTTTTAGTTATTATTATAAAAAACAATTTGAATGTTAAGTTAAATATCATTAAACCTGGAGGGTCCAAAATCAGCCACTTTTGCAGTATAAGTTTGGTCGAGCAATATGTTTGCACTCTTTATATCTCCGTGTATAATTGGAACCATATGCAAATATGCAAGTGCCGCAGCAGTTTCTGCTGCTACTTTCATCCTCATTTCCCACAAAAAATTGGAAGCAAGAATTGGATCGTGAATATGGCTGAAAAGGGTCCCGTTTGTAATGAATTCATAAACTTGTAGAGGGACTTCCATCTCCAAGCAGCACCCCAATATTTTCACCACATTCTGGTGGTTGATTTCAGAAACAATTTGAACTTCATTGATATACTTCTCAATTTGCCCTTGATAAATTATCCTTGACTTCCTAATGGCAACCACTCCATAATCAGGTAAATTTCCCTTGTAAACTTTTCCATAATCCCCCCGACCAATTAAGTTTCCTTCGTCATAGTTTTTTGTGGCCCTCTGTAGCTCTTCTGCAGTAAAAATTCTAATTGTTTCTTTGTCTAGGTAGTGCCTGGAAAGTTTATGTTGTAAATGAAATCCACTATTGAAATTTGAAGAGGTCAAATCTTCATCTGTCCATGGATGATTCTCTACTGATCTCAATGCTTCAAGCTCCATTGCAACCTCCTTCATACTTGGCCTCTCTTCTCGTTTTTCACTGAGGCACCATACTGAAAGTTTTGCAACTCTTTTCAGCTGCTCAATTTTATCTCGTCCTAACAAATTCTGGTCAAGAATTTGTAGTAGGAGGTCTTCTTGAATTGCAGAAAGAAAGTATGTAGCAAGACTTCTTTCTTCTACTGGTCTGTCAAAAGAAACGGCCTGCCTACCGGTTAACAATTCAGTCAGGACCACTCCGAAGCTGTAAACATCACTTTTTTCAGTCATTTGGCCAAAATGAAGATATTCTGGATCCAAATATCCTATTGTTCCTTGCACAAATGTAGTGCTCTCAAAATTCCCCAGTCTGTTGAGAAAAAAAGATCACACGCGATAATAATAAGTCCATGAAAAAAAAAGCAAATAAATGAAAGAAAATACTAATATATGCGGTTGGCAAATAGCCAATAAAGAGGAGAAATATTGTTGTTTTTCCCTTTCTCATTTTATTTATTATATGAAAAAAAATTCTAATTAAAATTTGATTTAAACATCCAAAAATCAAACCTGTAGGCTCCAAAATCAGACACTTTTGCAGTATAAGTTTGGTCGAGCAATATGTTTGCACTCTTTATATCTCCGTGTATAATTGGAACCATGTGCAAATATGCAAGTGCCGCAGCAGTTTCTGCTGCTACTTTCATCCTCATTTCCCACGAAAAATTGGAAGCAAGAATTGGATCGTGAATATGGCTGAAAAGAGTTCCGTTTGTGGTGAACTCATAAACCAGTAAAGGGACTTCCGTCCCTAAACAGCACCCCAATGTTTTCACCACGTTCTGGTGGTTGATTTGGGAAGCAATCTCAACTTCATTGATATACTTCTCAATTTGCCCTTGAGAAATTAATATCGGCTTCTTAATAGCAACCACTCCATAATCAGGTGAAATTGCCTTGTAAATTGTTCCATAATGCCCCCGGCCAATTATGTTTCCTTCGTCGTAGTTGTTCGTTGCCCTCTGGAGGTCCTCTAAAGTAAACATTATAATTTTTTCTTTCGCTAAGTAGTCCCTGAAATTTTTATGCTGTAAAAGAAATCCACCATTGATATTTGAAGGGTTTGTAGGATTAAATAAATTCTCCTTCGTTTCTTCCTCATTCAAATCTTCATCTCTCCATTGACGATTCTCCACTGATCTCAATGTTTCAAGCTCCATTGCTACCTCCTTCATACTTGGCCTCTTTTCTGAATTTAAATTCAGGCACCGTTCTGTAAGTTCTGCAACTTGTTTCGGCTGTTCAATTAGATCCCCTCTTACCAAATTCCGGTCAAGAATTTGTATTAATCTGTCTTCTCGAATAGCAGAAATAAAGTACGAGGATAGATTTCTTTCTTCGTTTGGTCCGGCTAAAGAAATGGCCTTCCTACCGGTTAACAATTCAGCCAAGACAACTCCAAATCTGTAGACGTCGCTTTTTCGAGTCCATTTGCTTGTAACAAAATATTCGGGATCCAAGTATCCCAATGTTCCAGCCACTTCTGTAGTGAGCTCAGATTGATCAAGATGGAACAACCTGACGATGAAAACAAAATTTGAAGTGGTTTAATATAGTATCAGGGCATGCAAAGCTAGGTTGTCATTGGATTAGATTTTGATCCGAATTCGATAATTCGTTAACTAAATGAAACAAATATAGATATAAGTCAATCCAATCTGATTTGTTTTAATTATACAATATATTTTATGCATTATCGCATAATTTATTACTCATAATTTTTCTTTTATTTTGAAATTTATATTATACTTTATGACTTTTAACGAAGAATATCAAATTTATCAAATTTCAATATAAAATTAATATATATAATAATAAATTTTGTATTGAGATTGAAAATCCTCTATTTCCAATAAGAAAAAAAATATATGTAAAATATTTCGGATCGGATAATATAGCAAACCGAATATGAATTTAACAATCAAATATCCGTTGAATTATCGGATAGGATCCATGAATTATTCTTATCGGATTTGATCGGATATGGGCAATTCTGGTCCATATCCAATCTATTTGCAGCCCTACACAAAGCTCATAGTTTCAGTTCTTATCGTCACCCATTTATGAAAATTGTGCATGTATCAACAAAAAAAAAAAGTGAAACCTGGGTGCACATGAGGGACATGGTAAAGAAAAAATTTAAATAGATAATTTTACCCCATTTCAACTTAAACTTTTAAATGAAATGATTTAATACCTTGATACATCAAAATCAATCAGTTTTGCAGTATAGGTGTGATCCAGCAATATGTTTAGACTTTTTACATCTCTGTGAACAATCGATGTAGCCGAATGCAAATATGCAAGCGCCCAGGCAGTTTCCGCTGCTATTTTCACCCTCATTTTCCACGAAAATCTGGAAGCAAGAATTGGATCATGAATATGGCTGAAAAGAGTCCCATTTGGGATGAATTCATGAACCAGCAGAGGGACTTCTGTCTCCAAACAGCACCCCAACAACTTCACCACATTCCGGTGGTTGATTTGGGAAACAGTTATAGCTTCATTGATAAAACGCTCAATTTGAATTTCATCAATTACTTTGGACTTCTTAATGGCAACCACTCTATTGTCAGGTAAAATTCCCTTGTAAACTGTTCCATAAACCCCCCGACCAATTATGTTTCCTTCATTAAATTTGTTTGTGGCCCTCCACAGATCTTTTCTAGAAAAAATTCTGAATTTTTCATTGTCTAGGTCACTGGCTGAAAGTTTCTGTTGTAAAAGTAATCCACCATTTTGCTGGAACAACTTCTCTTTTCGTTTTGCCAGCCATCTTTTTGGGATTATCCAATCTACAAAAGAACTTCTTGCGAAAGGAACAGAGCGGCTTTTATTTACAGCTGCAAAAGAAATCAAAGCATTACTTGCATCGTCAAAACTTTTGTCCAAGATATTTTAGAGGATAGTTAGTTACATCCGTTAGCTTAGCCTTCAACCAGTCAATTCAGTTTGATATTCAGTGGTGAAGCCTATAGGAACCTAAATCTTCTACAAATATAGCCATGTCCTCTCTGTAATGTATCATGAATTGAATAAGATTCGAAGTTAGTTCACAGAAGTATTCTTCACTTTCTAAATAAAATTGTGCTAAATCTTATGTTTTTAAAGCATCGTATAAACGAGCACAAGGAAACACCGATCATAATCCAGTGATAAATCTTGCCTGAAAGGAAGACACAACAGAGTCCTAATTGCTTCATTATAACACACAAAAGTAAAATAGATGTACCTTGAGGGTGCAAGACAGGCACATGCTCGTGAGGAGGAGAACTGAAACTCAACCTGGAATTGAGATCCGAAGAAATAGAACTAAAACTTAACCTGGAACTGACATCACTTGGGTCCATCGAGGGGGAACGGGCAAGTTCCCGAAGCTCTTCATTCCGTAAAACGGCTACAACCAACCTTTCCCAGTTGTCTCTACTCATCCCAAAATATTGCTGTTTGGTTACAGCTTTTTGACTTTTTATTCTTTTTGTGAATTAAAGCTTAAGAATCTATAGATACTTCAGATCTAGAATAGGATGAAAACTTATGTAGTCTCTGAATGCAGACATGGAAAATGGAAACGTCAAAACGAGTTCAATTGCTGACTAAAGTGCCTTTTTTTAATCACACACACATTCTTACCGAGTTGATTGATAAAAATAATGCACTATGGGTAAATTTTCAGTACTTTTTAACCACATATTCTCTAAAAAAATCATTTATCATAAACTTTATCTCAAAAATGTTCATAAAACACGCTAGAAAATGAAATTTACTCATTACTGAAACTGCAACAACTTTAACATTATTTTCAACATCTTAGATACCATAAAAAAGATTGCAGTGTAAATTATGAAACCAGATCTGCTGTCACATTTGACTGTTCCCCAGCTACCATTTTGACATATCACTACAATTTTAAGGTGGTAAATGTTTAGAGGTGACACCTAAAAAATTATAGTGAGGTTCGATGGGATTTTGACACTTCAGAGTTGTAGTGAGATGTTGAAATGTGAGTAAAATATCAACATTTTTAAGAAGAGTACATCAATGCTTTATAAGTTGGTCTATATTTTCTTCTTTATTCGACGTAGGATTTTATCTTTTAACATGCCCGCAAGATGGTGGCTCTTGTTTTTTAGTCTTAATCAATTTGGAGATTAATGAACTCTTATACCATATTAAAACCAGAAATTCCATCTTAAAATGTCAATCTTGTTAAGAAAAGTAGTTCAATCTTTTATAAGTTGATCTGTATTTTCATCTTTATTAGATATGAGATTTTATCCCTTAACAGGGAGACAACCAAAATAGGTGCAGCAGATTTTCCCTCGTAAAATATACTTCACGTCCTTTGTTTTTGTCCCTAATGCAGTTAATGGTTCATGAGGAAATAAAAAAAGCACACAACTACCTAGAGATTGTGGGAACACAGAAGAGTGGTTTGAAGGCGAAAGTTATCATCTTAAGAAAACTCGACTTTACTTAATTCGACCAGAAACTCCACAAAAATTTGAAGCGATAGTAGGAATAAACAAATGCTGAAATCTTCAATCATCCGAATCGCAGGCAATATTAAGACTTATAATCAAGAACGTGCAATCACAAATAAGATATCAATTTATGCATCAAAATAATCATACCGTCACATCATATTCTTAAAAACTGGTAAGAGCTCATAATATATCATATCTTTATTATCGGACTGCAATATCATATCATATCTTTTGTTAGTAGAACATTTATCAGCATGAAATAAAATTTAAACAGGACAAACCACTTACATCTAGTAATCTTACCATCTTAGCTCAGATTTCTTTTTCTTTTAAAGGAAAAACCCAAAATCAAGTTCTAGATGTTTATTTTCTACTTATATTATTGCTGCAGCCGTATATGTGTATCTATATTTTCTAAGGTAAATAATGAGAACTTTTTGTACGGTATTTAAAATGGAAAAGAAAAAAGACAAATGACTTTTTGGTAAAATAAAATCACAAGAATCGTGTTAAACCATACAAAATATCTCACCGAGAACGTCCTACTCCACCATTATCTTATCTATATCAATCCACACATGTGGCAGTAACCCTTTTTAAATTGAAAATTTTAATTTAATGAAAAACTAATTTATAACCACTTCTTTAAACTATAATATTTTGAGTATAACTTATTCGAATTAACTTTTTCTCGAGTCTAAAAATAAATGATTAAATATGAGCTATCTAACGAGACCAATATTGATATACTTATGAACACTATCAATATCTAAATATTTGATCTAAAAATATAAGACTTTAATCCTTCAACTTTTAAAAAAATATATAAAACATAACATACAGAACAATTAATTCCATTTTATAATTTTTTTTGGGACTTTACAAAAAATTCTACCGAAAGGAGAATTCGCTGTATTTTGGAAGACGATTGTCAATCCTCCATCAATACGAACAAATTCGTTTTAAAAACAAAGTGTTGAATACTTGCCTCAAGAGTTTTTGTTTCGTATCATGATTCTTGAAGTTCCTACATCACTTATTCTTTGTCAAAGCAGGGTTTACCTTGTTATTTTTGAGAAAAGTTTTCACTTTGATTCACAAAATGCACTCTCAAGATCCCCAACACAAGCTATATTGCAACCTCCTTGGTCTCTTCTCGTTTTAATTTGAGGCACCATTCTGTAAGCTCTGCAACTTGTTCCACCTGCTTAACACTATCCTCCTCCACCAAATTCCCATCAACAATTTGCAATAATCGGTCTTCTCGAATAGCAGAAACAAAATACGTGGCTAGGTTTACTTCTTAGGGAGATCTTGGTTCACAGATGAAACTCATATTTTGTGGTTGGGCAAATAAGAAAGAAATTTCTTTTCTGTTTTCCACATTTTCCCCTTCTCTATATTTGGTAATTATAAATGAATATTGATTGTGGTCGAATGTCCAACAATCAAACCTGGAGGATAAAAAAATCAGACACATTTGAAGTACAAATTTGGTCTAGCAACATGTTTGCACCTTTTACGTCTATGCCAATAATTGGAACTGTTGTGTACAAATTTGGTCTAGCAATATGTTTGCACTTTTGACATCTATGCGAATAATTGGAACTCTATGTCGATTATTGAGCCTCATGATTGTTGGATATTTGAATCAAATTCATACTATGTAATTACTTTATGATGTGAAAATATAAATATATAACAAAATGACATATATAATTTGATGGCATTCAATCAATATTATAGTGTTTTTTTTTTGTAAAGTTGCGTGAGTCTAAAATAAATTATAATTCAATGATTAATGCGACACTAAGGGCAGAGTCTGTGGCTATCCGTAAAATTTTATTCTATTTTAAATGAATTCAGTATTTGATTTTATTGCCACTTCATCCTATTTAATTTTACCTCTTTGGGGAAAAGAAAAGGAAAGGAAACGGGGAGAACGACATAATGAAGTTTGATCATTAATAAATAAAAGTTTTTACCAAATATGCACAAACTCCAATATCTGAATCTACGCACCAGCTAAAAACCCAACTTGCAAATGTATATATATAGTTGAATAATAGAAGAATTCATCCATATTAATATTTAAACAGTCCTCCAGAAGATTAGTACCATAGAAATACATCAGCAAAAGCAACAAAATACTTACATACTGATACTATAGCAGACATGAAAATATGCCAATAGGCATCACTAAATGAACCTCATTTGGATGCAGATTTAGGAGGTGCATGTCCAGTCAAATCAGCAACGATCTTTTTTATAACATTTCCCCTTTGCGGCACAACCATGGGCCTCACCGCACCGCCCCTATTGCCACGATTTGGGGTGTTAGCGGGGGCGTCGTTGGTTTCCCGAGTTGGTTCACCATTATACCCAGAAGCACTCATTTTTCAGTTCTTATTAGCCCAGATTCTTGAGAATTTTGAACTCAGCTGGAACTCTTATGGAGAGAAACTGAGAAAGAGGCAAGTGGGAAAGGTACATGAGGCCCACCTTAAGCATGCGCAAGATAATCCTATTAACGCATGCCACTTGCAGAGAGAACTATGGTGTTGCGTTAGTTGTTCACGTGGTTCAAAGAATTTGGACAACTAATGTTCGAATAAATATTAAAGGCAAAATACTTTTTTAAGATTGTAAGTTGATATATCTATAATAATAATAATAATATATTAAATATCACATCAAGTGAGAATCATTTTTTGAACGATTTTAACATATTACAATTCAATTATTTTCATAATACCTTACTTTTCGTTTTTCAACGTATAATAAATATTACAAAATACTTGTCATATATGAATTTTGTGTTATTAATTCTCAATTAATTAACATTTACATTAATCGAGACTCAATTAATCTTGATTTGATAAATCTTGATTTACATGAAACTAGAGTTATTATAAATGAATTTATTTATATTCATGTATTTAGAAATTTTAATGGGTGTTTAAATTCATATATTAGCAATTAATTCTTATATATCAAATGTAATATAAAAATATTGCTCATTTATAGTATTTCATCAATCACAAAAAAAAATTGAATTATAAAAATTGAGTTTTGAGAGTGTAATTTTTTTTCTCTTAAATTTTATTTTCTTTAATTCGTTTGAGGTGCGTCAAATCCTCCCAAAAAATTAGTATCAAATATTACTTTTACGGTACTTATCATGTATTTTAGAATAACGTGCAATGCACGTTCAACTCTAATTAATTTCATAAAATGTGTGATTAAAAAGGACAAAAGTTATAAATTCAATTAAATGTGTAATTAAAAAGAAATTTGACAAGCTAACTTAATTCTTTAAAAAAAATACTTCATGAATTAAGGACTAAGATTTAAGTTTCATCTGTACTATTTGATAATTTTCTTACTTTTAAGAATAATGGTATCTAATACTGGTATTGAACGTTAACTGAAGTGTCAACCTATGATATGTCATATTAAATGAGTTATAAATCATTATATTTAATTGACTCTATTATTTAGTTACATAAATGATGTTATTTAAATAACATTAATTCATTTTGATGATAATTAGAATTTAAACTTTTTGAATTATTGAGAAATGTGGGAGCTCGGAAAAATTTGATGATGAGATGAGATGAGATGAGATGATTGAGGTCAGCAATTGAGATCATCCATTGAGGTCAGCGCTATGTCATCTGGACCCACCAGTATTATATGCCTGAGATTTGCTAAATGAGGGCTGCTACTTGTATAGGAAGGAATCAACAAAAATGCACATAGACACAATAAGGGGTGGGTGGTTTTTTTTTCACTGTTTTACTCACATGGGGCCCAGTTCTGGTTTAATTCATTCGTGCCTTGTTGAATTTATTAGCTGGCTTTGCACTGTCAAGCATTTTTTTTTTTTTAAACTTTGAGAGATTTTTTTTATTTCGAATTAAGTAATGATAATACGATAAACGCAATAAAATATGAAATTTTGCACATATGAAGTCCAACGTTAAAAATAAAGAGTTTTGCTACAAAACAAGATTGTGGATAGGGTTAAAAACAGTTTGGACACATGTCATTTACTAATTAGACAGTTAAAAAAAAAGACACAAATAGGTGCTGACCATGGGTGGACCCATTAAGGACCCAATGGGGATAGTTGCCCCCACGGGACTCTTAAAATTTTTGGGAAAAATTCATAAATAAGGTGTATACTTTACATCAATTCAAAAATCAGGTTTTTTTTTTTTTAATTTATGAAATAATAAATTATTTTATTATTAAATATTTAATTCTAATATAATATAATATAATTAACCCACCCTCACATGCACCACCCCCACCGCTCTGGGGATTATTCCAACGACTATTCTGGTGACTGCTCCGATTTTGGCAATTATTCTGGCGACTATTCTGGTGGCCATTCTGGTCACAGATTTACAATTTACGGTCACAGTTCAAAAAATTTATAGGTCACAATTAATTCGTTGGTCACAAATTTCAAAATTAGTTGATCACAGATCAAAATTTATAGGTTACACAGTCACAGATTTCCAAATTAATTGGTCACATATTTTTTACGGTCACAGATTATATAATTTTTAGTTTACAGATAAAAAAATGATCAATTTCATTGGTCACATATTTTCAAATTTGTTGATCACAGATTATTTTTCAGTCACATATTGTGAAATTTTTAGGTTAGGGTTAAATATTTGGTCACATATAACCAAATGCTTGGTCACATACCACTGATACTACTTCAGCCACCACCACCACACAAAACACCGCCACCACCCACAGCCACCAAACAAAGCACGGCCACCACCCCAACCGTCGATCCACCACCACAGACGCCACCACACAAAACACCTCAGATCCCACCAGATCCCCCACCGATCCAACAAAACAGATCGTCGCACGGCGCCACCATCTCCTGCACGACCACCACCTTCGCGACCGCCACCATCTACAAAAATATCCAACCCACAACCTCACCAACATAACATTCTCCACCGTCGACACAACCACTGGTAGAAACCATCACAACCACCAGGACCACGACCACCACCAGATCCGCCATAGCCACCAACACAACTACCTGCACAACCAATAAACCTCAACTATCTCCACCACACGACAACCCCCCACTAAAAAATCCGAAACCGGTCGCCGCCACCACCACCTCAGGTTGCAGTTGCCATTTCTCCACCACCTGCACAACCATCGTCATCACCGTCCACCAACCACCACCCATAGAAAACTACCCACACATAGATCAGAAAATAGCCACCTGCACCACAACGCACAAATCCGCCCCGACAAAACACCACCATAACCACTTAAGGGCGGTGATGGGGTAGGCGATAACGACGGGCGACGGCGACGAAGGGAGGCGATGGGTTGGTTTAGAGAGAGAGAAAGTAGAGAAGAAATGTTTAGAGAGAAAGAGAGAGAGTGCATGTAGAGAAGAAATGGAGAAGAAAATGAATTGAGTCCGTTTTTCCCTGATTAATATATTAATAAATTATCAAAATAATTAATACCTGATTTTTTATTAAATAAACTGTATACCTGAATTTTGAATTTGAAAGTTTAAGTACCTGATTTTTTGTAATTTCCTCTAAATTTGTTGGAATTAAAAAAGCCCAAAATTAATAGTACCTTAAATTTTTGGGAACAATACATAATT
>CAIGRT010058597.1:0-16529 GCA_903798405.1 Fraxinus platypoda | reverse complement strand
TTCCGTGTAATTACCACTTTTTAATTATCATTGTTGGTTCAGATTTTGGAGGCACAAAATAAAAAATAAAAAAAAGGGCGCACGCGCACACACAGACAATACATTTCTCCACAAACAGACCAATTCATCTTTTCATGTTTTTCCACCAAAATGTATCTCAAAGATCTTGATACATTTTCGTACCGTCTGGATGTGTAGCATACGGGGGTGGAGTGTGCCTCTTCCAATATCTCGTTTTTTATACTTTTATCTTTAGGTACACATAATATTTTTTTAAAGGTCAGTGCTTTATCTGCAGATATTTCAAATCCTATATGTTTGTAACCTTAATTTTCTACAGAAATGGATCCTTATCATGTGCTTCCCTGATTCGATTTCGAAAAGTAGGTTAAATCATAAACGCTCTTATTGTCGCTGTAGTCTGAGTTGGCGGTGTAATGACTTCCAATCTCACTTTTTCAAAGTCCTTTATCAAGTGTTCTTGTATCGTGGGTAAAACTGCTAACTGCGATCCTGTATTCCTAAATTAAAGAATATAACAAACTAAATTTCAAATCGAGGTTCTTTGAAGAGTTGCCGTGTCACGAACTTGTGGAGAATATTGGTCGGGTACTTGTTCTATGTGGATGTGAGACTTGTGGCTACACCAGTTTCTTTTATCTTTATTTGCTTGGAAGAAACTATCTCTAAGGACCTAAGTTGTTATAAAAGTGAATGGTTGGGGATGTCGTTACCAAGATATGAAGCTTAAGGACCTATTTGTACTTGTCACAAAAGGTTAGGGACCCACATAAAAATTTCCCTTAAAATAACTTGTAACGTATGAAAAAAAAAGTCTCGGTGGTATTCATTTTAAGCTAAAAGACAATATCATTATGAGATAATAATTTAATTATTTTCTACTAATATAGCCATTGCAAGCACATTTCACGCCACTGTAGATACAGAGCATACAACTTTTCTTTCTCTTCAAGTGTCTGTATTACGCATGGAGATTGATACCAGTTCCAAAGAAAACCAGATTTTGAGTCGGAAAATATGTAGTGAGGGTTTTCCGGTGGGGTTTTCTTCCTTTTCTACACTTTCACGCCGGAGTCTTGAGGGTTCTTCGAATCCATTTTCGAAGTTTTCTGCTCCATCTGATGACCCGTTTCATCCAAATCAGCTCTCCACACAACCTGCAGAAGATAGTGTAAAAGCCCAGATCAAGATGCATGGCCTTCAACCCAGAAGATTTTTGGATTTAAATTCTGAAGCTTCATTGCAAAAAATGGATCAGTGTCAAATTAACGAACCACTGAATCTTAAGTCGTGCTTGGTTTTTGACAGTAAACTCGGAAGGAGAACCGATTTGAATAATAAAACTAAGAAATCCAATATAATTAAAGCACAATGGACTCTTGAAGAAGACAGGTAATTTTTACTGTTATTTTTTATTCAACAAATTTAATTTTCACACGAAAATCCTGTTTTCTTTAGCTGATGGCATCTATATTTTGGAAGTTTATAATTTATTTGATCCAAGTTTCATTATAATTTTTTTTTTTCATTTTTTATTTGTAGATTATTGAGTTTTTTGGTTGGGAAGCATGGTGTCAGAAACTGGTGTATGATTGCACAAAAGCTTCCGCGGAGATTGGGAAAGCAATGTAGAGAAAGGTGGCACAACCATTTAAAACCCGATATCAAGGTTTTCTCTAACCTATTTCTCTTTATTTATTTTTATTTATGGAAAAGAATATCTCATTTTCGTCACTTGCACGTGTATCACATGCGACCGTCAAGAGAGTTATAGAAACTTTTAAAACGATAACGGGTCTCCTTTAAACTTCAATTTGATATCAATAGCTTTTTCGATAATTTGCATAACCTTCCATTCTTATTGTGTATATTCTTCACATGAAAAGACTTTACCGCACTGAAAATATTAGTTCATATTTGATTCAGCTAAAAAAGTTGATTAAAATTCAAGTTAAGTTCAACGTTTAATTTTAATCATACATTTTATGAGACTCATAACTTTTCAATCACAAATTTCATTAATTTTTATCAAAATTTATTCTTAACTTCATATTTTCGTGCAATGTGGGTGCATCACGCACGTGTTTGCACGATGAATTGTACTTTATAATGACCTCGTCATATAGTCTATAAACTCATGAACTAACCACAAATTTAAGCTGGAGAATATTATTTTCAAGATATTATTTTTATCATTTACACATGAAAGAATGCATGAACTTGGAGATATACCAGATAAAAATATGTAGAAGTAACCATTTTTGCTATACTATATATATATGACATTGCAGAAAGATAAATGGTCCGAAGAAGAAGACATGAGACTAATAGAAGCTCATAAAGAACTTGGAAATCGGTGGTCACAAATTGCACGAAGATTGTCAGGTAGGAGTGAAAACACCATAAAGAACCACTGGAATGCAACGAAAAGAAGACTTTTTTCGCGCAAAAGAAACAACCCAAATCCTAATACTCTCTTGCAAAACTACATCAAGAGTGTGACATCGTCTTTGGATTGCATAGAATCTCTGGGAAACTCGTCCTTGCCTTCCATTTCATCGAATGGTACAATGGTCAATTCGATGCAGAGGGAGCAAATTGAGATGAAATCTGAATCTGATGCTCGAATGGAAGTGCAGTTTGATATGCAAAAGCAAATGGATTTTATGGAAATGTTGTCTTCTAGTTATGTTTGAGCTTTCTTGCCTCTAAATTTGCTTCGTGGACACATGCACATGGTGGCATGTTTTATGTAATATTTTCGTTTTAGCGTACTTGATGTCATCAATCCTTAAATTGTGAACTCGTGTGTTTTGAGTTTGAATTATGTTGTACTATATATAGTTGTTAACTATGAAAGTCTTGCATAACATTACATATTTGTACTTATTGATTTATATACGCTAACTCACTTTCTTCTTAAAATCCCAATATATAAATTTTCATTATACACAAATTTTAAGCTAAAGAATCTTAGGATTTATAAATTCATTTGTGTCTAATTTATATTATCGATATTAAACCCGCAAAGAAGTAGATTGCATGAAAATTTTATTTTTTCAGATAATCAAATCGTTTTATGAAAGTTTCGATCCTTGTTCGAAATTAAAATTCATATTTATGAATTTCTTGAACTAGTTGCGTGCGATAACCATTTTTATATTGTTTGATTTTCTTATTTTACAAAAGACGACGAAACAAAAAGTGCTAATAAATGATGACTAACAAAATATCGTGCAATACTTTTTTGTAATTAACTAGATAAAACTAAAAAGTGCATAAAATATGCCATCATGTGCATGCGTCAAAAAAGAAGCAAGAAAGTTCAAGTGTACAAAGATTACAACATCCCCATAAAATCCCTTTTTTTTTTTTTCTCATTAAATTTCACTTTTATTTGAAGATTTCATCCCAATTTGCCCCTTTTGCATGTATTGACCATTTTACCAATGGATGCAGCTTACGAGTTTCCTAGAGATTCTATGTAATCAGAAGATGATATCACACTCTTGATATAGTTTTGCAAGGGCGTATTGAACTTCGGGTTGTTGCCTTTATGCGACAAAAGTCTTCTTTTCGTTGCATGCCAGTGGTTCTTTATGGTGTTTTCACTCCTTCTCGGCAATCTTCGTGCAATTTCAGCCCACCTATTCCCAACTTCTATATGAGCTTCAATTAGTCTCTCGTCTTCTTCTTGAGACCATTTATCTTTCTGCAAATATCATATTCGATAATACAAATGGTTACTTTTCTCTAACTTCATGCATTCATGTGCAAACGATATCATAATATCTTGAAAATAATATTCTCTCGCTTAAATTTATGGTTAGTTCACGAGTTTATTTGCCACGATAAAACACAATTCATCGTGCAAAGTGCAAACCACGTGCATGATCGAAATTTATTATGAGGAAAAGAATTATGAGGAAAATTTATTATATAATAATAATTAAAAAAAGAAAACACCATGAGCAGCAACGGTTGACTAGATTTTCATCAGTTAAAGGTATTCTCACAACACGTGTGCAATGACTAAAATGAAATATTTGTTACCGTAAATAAAAATCAATAAAGCCCCAAAAAGACAATATTACGAAGATAGATTTAAGGAAAAACCTTGATGTCGGGTTTTATATGGTTGTGCCACCTTTCTCTACATTGCTTTCCCGTTCTCCCCAAAAATTTCCATGCAATCACACTCCATTTTCTTACACCGTGCTTCTCAACCAACTCCATCAATAATCTACAATTAAAAAAAAAAAGGTTTACATAAGATAATATTATGTGTAAACTTGATTTTTGGTTTTGCAAAAATGAGATTATATAAATTATACACTTCGAAAAAAAGATGACGTCAGCTAAAGATTGTTATAGGATGAATTTCACGTAGGTTAAAAATTGTCCCGATCGTGGAGCCTCAGAAGCTGCACCGACGACCCGTGAAAAATGGTATTAGAGTTCATTAACCTCAAACGAATAATTTGATCAGATTAAGAATCAAATAAGCACACCGATTTTAAGATTAGTGTGCTTAAAGAAGTCATCATCTTTCGAAAAATATTAAAACACAAATCTCACATCGATTAAATACTGAAATATAAATCAACATATAATGGTTTAATAGGTTGATCTTTTAATATAAACTCAAGTACTAATGAAGGACAGCAAGATTTTATTTTGCGAAAGTCATCACTTGTAAAATTTTATTACGAAAATTGGATCTTAATATGTATATAAATCAAAGAAATCGTTGTATAAAAATGATAGGAAAAAAATACCTGTCTTCTTCAGGAGTCCATGGCCCTTTGATTATACTGGACTTTTTGTCGACTCTTGTTTCCGATTTCATCTGTATCGTCTTCTCAATTTTATTCTCCGAATGGGTTTTCCTTTCCAGCTCATTGTCCAAAACCAAGCACAAATTAAGCTCCAATGGCTCATTGACTCGGCACTGCTCCGTTCTTTTCAATGAAGCTTCAGAATTTAAATCCAAAAAATTTCTAGTCTGAAGGCCATGTATATGGGCTTCTGCACCATCTTTGGCAAACTGATTTTGTTGAAACTTCTTACCAGTACAAGAAGCTTGAAATGGATCAGCAGAAAAACCCGAAAAAGGATTTGATGAAGATCCGTCGAGACTCCGGCGTGAAAATGTAGAAAACGAAGAAAATCCTACCGGAAAATCCTCACACTTCGGCTGTGTTTTGAACAGAGTTAATTCCTCAAAAAAATTCCGATGTGAAACCAAATCTTCTCTACAACCTGAATTAGAATCCATGCATAACACACACAGAAAAACTAGTAGAGAAAGAGAGAGGGGGTGTGGTGGTGGTGGTGAAATGTTCTTGCAGTGGCTTTATTAGAAGAAAAAGATAGGGAATTGGAGTGGCGAGTTAAGGCCGTCAATTTGAGAAGCTAATCTGACGGTTAGGAAGGAGAGTTAATCTTTTGAGGATAAAAAATATTAAAAATAATTATGTCATAATATAATTTTGTCCTTTTTAGCTTACAGTTTAAAAAACACAGCTGAGTGACATGTGTCCTCTCAGTCGAGGACTTTCTTTTCATACGTTACAACTTCTTTTAAGGAAAAATTGCATTGGGGGTACTTCACTTTTGTGAAAAGTGGAAATATGTCTCCAACCTTCAAATATTGAAAGTAAAATCCCCAACGTTTTATTTTTTGTGCAGCATAGTCCTTCATTGATGGTTTCATCCAAATCGACGTTAATAAAGCATGAGAATTGTAAATTTTCAAATCTTAAAGAGGAAAAATTGTGTTAGCATAAATAGATTGCAAATAAACAATGGATATAAGATGGTAATTGTTGAGTTATCGTAAAAATAATCGTCGATTACCAACAATAAAAAAATATAAATCGAAGAACGGAATACAAGCGTGGTTCAATTGAAATTGTCTACAACCACTTGATCTCCGTTGTTGAAGCTTGTTGAATGCTCTATCTGAGAAGCATTTGATTCCAACAAGATTTATTAAAGGTAAATCAAATAATCTATTCACTCAAAGTCCAAAAATAAAGAAAGTTTTTCTTCTACACAAGTTGTATAGTACTATAGTGGTCAATGCATGGTTTGAAATGAAGAAATGCGATAATACAAATAATTTTGGTGTATGGAAATGCGAAATGTTAGGCGTCTCTTATTAGTATGATATAGAAATTACTTTGAAGGAAAAATCGGAGTAATTAGCTGATGCAAATTGGGCAAAGATCAATTGTTAAGCATGTGGTACAATTCGTTTGTTTCTTACGAAAAATTACAAAATATTCAATTGGTGCTTGATTTTATTCATTTGGAGATGAATATTTCTACGATAACTGTACAATTATCATCTTATACCCATTGTCTATCTTATTTTAATTTGCATTTTATTTATATTTCGTTTAAACTACAAAATGTGAATTTAAAATTTAGCCCTTCGAAAAAGTGCACATTTTCAATTCACGCGCTTATAAAACGTCCATAAGGACTTATGCAGTTGCAAAAGTGAAGGTTGGGAAGGGGCTACAAAGATTTGAAGTGTAGGGACCTATTTGTACTTTTGATAAAGGATAGGGCGCTCGCTGCAATTTTTCCCTAAAATAAAGTTGTAACGTACGGAAAAAAATCCCCGGGATGAGACATTTCACTTGGCGGTGTTATTGAACTGTAAGCCGAAAGACAAATTTAGCCCGGTTTGAGTTCAATTTTTACAAAAAATACATTTTTACAAAATTTATTTTCAATAACATATTATTCCATAAAATAATGTTACAGATAAATTTTTAAAAAAATCTTATTATTAACCACACATTCTCCAAAAAAATCACTGTTTCAAAGCTAATGTTATGAAAATCAAACTTAATCGACTGGTTCAATCGAAAATATTGGAAATCGACAAAGAATCCGATCTGATTACGCATTAAAACCCTCCTTTAAAAATCGGTGCCAAACCCGCTAAACCGATGGATAAACCCTTGACTTGGTGACCCGGACACGGTTTTCACGAGTCCGCCAGTTAGATAGTTTGAAACAAGATGAAGAAAAAGTTAGACCATTCTTAAATTGTTTGGAGTTTTTCCTGAATTTGAAATTTACCTCAACTTATGCTGTAGAAATGTGATAGTTGCTTTATTTCTCCTTTAAATTTTTCCCTCTCTCTCGTTGGAAAAGCTTTTCACCTTTACTATCTGAAGCACCTCTGTTTGCCCTAATTCTAACAATGAACTAAGTGAAGGAGCTCAAGTATTTCTTATTTAAATTTGAGGCTCATCACAAATGCAGAGGACTTCATCTGGTAAAGAATGTTTTGATGATTCACAATCCAACTGCAGTTTGGAAAAATGGACATGCCACCGATGGCTCGTAAGACGGATAATTAGCTCATTAATGGAGTGGGTCCTTGTAAGTATGTAATGCTTGATCTTTTGTGATTGGTTACATAAATGAGTTATGCTAGATTTACCAAAAAAATAAAAAAAAGGCACCGTACGGATTCTGCCAACGCTACACTTATAAGGGCCGGGCCCTATGGGAATGTTCTACATCCATCGTTCAATAGTTGATGGAGCAATTCGAATAAAAATAAATGCAAATTTAACATTCAACTCATTCCTAAATTCCAAACGATCATTTTGAAATAAAATTAACTTTAAATTAAGTAAAATTTTGGGATAACAATGGGGCGGTATGAAACAGATCGATTAATCCCACCTCCAATTGAATATTTTTGTCACCTTACATCATCCTCATACTCGATTAAAGCGGGACGAGGCATGTACGAAATGGGATCGGGACGGGGCATGATCCTTGCCCCATTTATCGCCCCATTTTTTTGTCTTTTATTTATTTTATTTTTTCATGTCTTTAGTTAGTAAATATTATTATTATTTTTTTAAGAACAACTTATATTCTCTTTAAAAATAATGATAAATCTCTTATTTTTGTTTGATAAAAATTTTAAATTTTAAATTAACTTTAAACGAGACGGGGACTACATTTCCCATACTCCCCGTGAGTATTGGGCTGAACCGATTTTTTAGTAAAACTCAAGCTTTCACCATAGTTTCTAAGTGAATTTGTATCAAGGGTATTTTGAGAATATCTTCTATTCTACTTTTTATTAAACAACTTCCATCTTTAAGTCAGATTTCTTCAAAAGCACTTTCAAGATTTATTTTTTTGAAATGGAATGTACCCTTCATTCATCACAACGAAGTTACAAATGTGATTTATCAATACAAGAAGACCTGACTATAAGCCAACCTACGCAATCTGCACTAGAGCACTCCCGTACACAAAGTGGCAGACACTGTCTAAACTTCTAAAACTATCCGAAAAGAGAGAAGGCACTCTAAAAAGCTAGTCTCTCAACAATGGACAAAAAGTCCATAATCCAACACACCATAGACACAAACAAAACAACAATAACAACATAAAAACAGCAAAAACAGAACAAAAAGGCCTCGTCGGCCTGAGGCTCGACGGGCTCACTAGGTTTAGGGGTTGTAAGAGAGAAGGGAGAGATTTTGTTTTTAGAGAGAGAAGGGAGAGATATTTTCCTGCTTTTACTTTCAAGATATTATCTAAACAAATTCAATGTGAGGTTATTAGTCTCAAAGACAAACTTTTAAAAAGTCATACATGCCATACGTTTTCTTTCCTTTTTTTTTTTTTTAAAATTTTATTTCACTCATATCCCTCAAAATAGACTCGAACTCAGTCAATAAAGTAGCAAGTTTTTGGTCGTCACTGAGGACGAATTAGGTCAGTTTGACAGAATGCTTTACTTTTATTTTTTCATGTCGTTTATATCAAAATTCTCTAAAATAATTTTTTAAAAAATATATATATTTAAAAATAACTTTTTAATGTGAATAATAAATTTTAACCTTTTCAAGTCATGTCGAACGGGCTCATAATTTGAGTCGGAAGTGGAAACGAGCGTGATTCACGTGGAATTTCCAGTTTCTACTTACACCTCTCAAATTGTAGGTCCAGACTCCAGACCACATCTTATACTATCTACTCAACGGCCGAAGCCATGAAAATACAATAGAATACTACTCAGGGGTCAAACCAAGCACGCCTTTTTGTAATCAAATCCAATTCCTCCTCCTTCCCAGCGCAAATCTAACCCCTATTGGCCATTAATATTCTCGCAAGTTCGCAGTAATTTTCAATCCGATTTCTCCTCATTTCATTTCTGTAAGTAGCGGGAACCTTTTTTCTTTATTATTTTGATCTGTTTAATGTTTCAATAATGTGATTCTGCTTTCAATTGAGTGCGTGCCAGATGCTTGTTATTATGTGTGTTTGAGTAATATGAATGTATAGAGGCTGATCTGGGTTTAACTTGATAGTGCAGTTGATTTACGTATGTGACATGTATCTTGAAATGAACAACGGAAATTCGTGTAGAATTGAGGGTAGATCGTTGCTTTGGTTTAACAATCTGTGGTGACAGAAGCCGAGCATGTGTTAGTATGCACGTGCTTATGTTCAATTATTTTCAATCAGATTGGAATAGATCTATTGGAGCTTTTATGTTTAGTTGTTTCTCGTTCATGCATCACTTGTATATATGTAATCTTTTAGCATTATAACTTGTTTTGTTAAGACTAATATTTATTACCGGAGTTACTTTTTTTTTCCCCTCTTTTGTTATTCTTTCTATTTGATTTCTAGTTGTATTTGTTCTATCAGTCAGATTCTATGCACTGTGCAGTGCGTTTATTATACACCTACATGCGAAGACTACACATGAGACTAATTGCTTTGTTTTACTCAAATCTTGATTTCCCACTCAGGAAGTAAGACTATACGTGTTATTTTCTGTCATCTCTTGGAAAATTTATGTGGAAGTCTCTGGTTATTTCTGCAACTTGTTCAAGAGGCATACAAGTAAAAAGTCATTCTCGTGGAGCATGTTTTTGTAACTAGATAGCATTTTGTTAATCAAATCACTGCAACATTGTGAAGGTAACATAAAGTGTATCTAAGATGTAACAGAATGCGGCTGCTGGTGAGTGAAGATACTACTACCCCAAGCTATTGGTTGAATTGGAGATTCTTGCTATGTGCAATATGGGTCTTGGCATCGATGCTCATTGCATCATTTCTGATATGGAAATATGAACGTTCAGACAATTCTGAATCTAAAAGAGGGGAAACGCAGCAGGAGAGACCACGGATTTTGCATTATGATGAGTCTTGGAAGCCGTGTCTAAAAGAAATTCACCCAGTTTATTTGGTGGTTTATCGAGTGACAGCATTCTGTCTGCTTTTAGTTGCCCTCAGTTTTGATGTTGCCGCTCATGGTGGTGAATTATTTTTATACTATACGCAGTAAGTCATCTTCATCTTCTAGAGTACTGATAAATGTAGGGTTGCTGACAAATTGCTACAAACTCAAATGTGAGTTGAGGCCTTCTTTGGTGACACTCATTGTTGACAAAAATGCATAGTTTCTTAATGTATGAAGTATCTGTCCCCCAGAATCTTTGGTATTGAGTAGTTTTGATTAACTCATGGACATTGTTTTAAAATTACATGTTCTTTTGGCTCCATGCAGGTGGGCTTTTACTTTAGTCACCATCTATTTTGGGGTATGGTTCATTCTTTACATTGTTCCTAGCATATATGTGGAATGTGTCCATGAAGTTACTGTATTGAACTTTGTGACGTGGTTGCAGTCTCTCTTCAAGGCAGAGTACTATCCAATTCTATAAATTTATCTCTTCCTATCTTAGGTTTTTTAGTTTCTTGTGTAGTTTGGTTTGTTGCTTTCTATCAACGGATGTTTACAGCATCACAAAGCAAATAGATCCAGCGACTACCTTGTATCAGAGGTTGTGGAGCAAGGGTTATATGTGCCTCTTGCCAGTGGAGTAAATGAAACTGGAGTCAAATCACCAAATAGATTGGAATGTCCAGGAGAACAACATTGTTCGCGAACTGCTAGCTTGTGCGGATACCTGTTTCAAATTTTATTCCAGGTATCATATTTTAATACTAATACAGAAAAAGCCAGATAACGTTATATTTGGTTGCACCTATAATTCTTTGGCAAGTTCATCACATCTTCTAATGCATACTTCCGATGAGCAGATGACTGCAGGGGCGGTATCTATTACTGATACTCTTTATTGGACTCTAATATTCCCCTTTCTTCACATCAAAGATTATGAACTGAATTTTGTAAGTACTTTATATAATCTCTTCAGTTTCCATCCTTAAAGATTATCGAGTTATCTAGGACCATACATGCATCCTTTCAAACTTAATATATGCCTGTAGCTACATAGATTTGTTTCTATAATGTACTATGAGAGGATCCTTGATTTACAAGGCACCATTTAAAGAAGCATTTGCCTGTGACGGGAATTGCACGGAACCATTCTGTTGCAACCTCCCTAGGATATAATGTAGCGTGAAAACATTAAAGATTTCATCTTGCAGCGGTCATTGTTTGTTTTATGATTATAGGCTCATGCATGATATTTTATGAATGTATGGTATTATTATAGTGCTGAACTGTTTCTTTTGGGTAAAATATTATATGGGAGGACCCTTAACTTTACCAGTTTCTTTTAGTTTTAACTTTTGGCACCCCAACCAGCTTTTGAATGATAACTTTTCATTAATAACTAATGAAAGTTAAACTAACTACAAGCATATATGAAATAAAATATAGCATTTTACATTCCAGTCTGTTTCCAGTCATCAATTCTTGCTTTGTATAGTCATGGGTGCTAACGATGCTCTTCTCTTTCAGCCACACGATGCTTTTTATTCGAAAAATTCATATAATCATTTCATGTATTTCATTCCTGTTTGTGTTGATGGTTTTCTGCTGCCCAATTTATGAATGTCTTCCTTTTTGGCCAGTTGACGGTTGTAGCTCATTCACTCAATGCGATCTTACTCCTTGGGGATACAGCTTTCAACAGCTTGGTAAGCTACTGCTCCATTTTTTGTACACGCGTATTATTTAAGTTTTCTATTAATTTTTATTTATTGGGAGTGTTGAAATCTTCTTCTTAGGGGTTCCCTTGGTACCGGATCTCTTTCTTCGTTTGGTTGACGTCTATTTATGTCATCTTCCAATGGATTCTTCATGCATGTGTATCAATTTGGTAATGTCGGTTTCTCTTCTATTCATTTACATTGGAAGCATCTTATTTCATGTTTCATTGGGTTTTATCCTGGTTTCAGGTGGCCGTACCCAATCCTTGACTTGTCATTTAAATATGCTCCTTTATGGTAAGTTTATCAGCATCTAGGCATTTATGGATACGGTTATGACTTCCATATAGTCCTTGAATGACAAGTTCCGAAAACTCTTTTGTGCATGGCAGTACCCATATTTGCTACTCATTTTTTTTTTTTTGCACAACCTTGAGTCTTTATTATTAATAATTTAACAGCTTTCTTTCATCTAGCATTCTTTTTCGAATAGTGTTAAGGGGTTCCACTCGCAGCTTGTGGGTCGCTATATCTTCTCTGTAGTCATAGTTACAATGGATCAAATTTAATCTCTTGTAGAATGTTTGGTCAGCACGACTGGATGGCCCTTAACAGTGTTAAGAAAGAAAAAAAAGTTAAAATTTTATTTGGTATGCCGACTAGTCATATCTAACATTGTGCACTATGATGGGCAGGTATTTGGTGGTGGCACTGATGCATATCCCATGTTACGCTATCTTTGTATTACTGGTGAAGATAAAACATTTGGTATTGTCCAAATGGTTCCCTCAGTCATATCAGTCTTGCCCCTAAGACCACCA
The DNA here is from genome assembly GCA_903798405.1 of Fraxinus platypoda. NCBI lineage: Eukaryota > Viridiplantae > Streptophyta > Magnoliopsida > Lamiales > Oleaceae > Fraxinus > Fraxinus platypoda. The sequence goes on along the minus strand of CAIGRT010058597.1, from coordinate 3,720 downwards.
TCCGATATTAGGTGTTTCTTATGATCTGCCACTGAAGGATGTATTCAAAAAGTTGCTGCATCATTGGAATGGTTCCCTTTGATATTCATCAATTTTCTTTGTGGCAATTCTTGTTATAATTGGAAAAGATAGGTTATTTATTTGCCAAAATGGAAAGCATTTCTTTTCAGATGTTTGTTTGGCACAGAAAATATGGAGAGATTAGCTTTTTTCTTGCAAGAAAGGGGTTACCTTTTAATTAGAGTAATGTTATTCATCATGTGGCATTTAATTGGTCATAAGAAAAAATTAAGTGGATCACATATCCATACATTTAATTAGACATAAAACCGATTAAGTGGGTCGCATTCATAAATTAAATTAACGTAGATAAGGATTTCGAGTTATGCTACGTGACCAGATTGATTTTAACATTAACATTTGGCAGCATTTTATTGGTAGTTGGGCCAAAAACATCTTTTAACCATCCAATCACAATTTGTCAACTCATACTGACAATCTGATTATGGTAAAACAATCTGTACAAATGGCATAACTCAAGGATTTCACCTTGAATCCAAACGATTGCTAGTCTTCTCTTTAAAATATTTCTACTTAGGACGGTAACCGAATTTCACTGAGTCTAAAATCTAACTATTGCCCATGAATTTTCATTCCGAGACCCAAACATGCTTAACCATGTCTAGGAAAAATATTGCCTCATGGATTCCCAAGCCGTCCCAACCATATTTCTTTTTTAGGTCCCTAGCCTTCAATTTTTGGAGCAATTTTTTAGGCATTATGTATTGATAAACATTTTTTAACCTTGTAAATCAAAAAGAAAAAAAAAATATAAGGAAAAGAAACTCCCTACAAGCCTCTCCCTTGCACACACCCCATTAGCCTCCCATAGAACTTCACATCACCTTTCATTCTGGCAAGGATCCATTGTTGGTCCTAAGGTGGTCTGGAGTTCTAGGATTGGAGATGTTCATAGTAGCAATGGTAATGGCTACTACCTGCTATGATTTCTTTTTCTTTTCTTTTCTTTTTTTTTTGTAATTTTCGGGTTAAGAAATGGGAAAAAGGGACAGGTTCACAGCGACAGCAAATTTGAACTCATGCATAGGCATTTTACCCCGTAAAAAATATTAGCACCTAGTTTTTAGTCCGAGGACTTCCCAGACTATTAATCTGAAAAGAAATAAGTGAAAAAATTTCCAATGCACATAGACTAATGACAATGTAAATTTATCTCAGAACTGATGCACACATGCACATTAAACGATAAACATCATATCAATCCACAACTTCTAACACTTGAGAAAATACTTCAGCAGAATATAACATTGATAGAACCAACATAAAAATAAATAAGGAGCATTTATTTATCATTGTTCACCATCTTTAGCAGGACAGGCAATTCTAGAGTCCTTTAAGCAGAAGATTTGGCAAGAACTCCAGCTTCAGTTAGCAGCGGGACAAGATTTCCACCCTTGTGCATAGCAGTTGTTGCTGCAAAAGCATGCAATAAAATACAAACAGTAAGAAGGATTACCAACCGAAAATAAGGTTGTCCAGTCACTTTTACAAGGAAAGATAACAATAATACCGTCGCAGCCACCAATATGCTTCCCACTGATAAAGACATTCGGAACGGTGCGTTGTCCAGTCAATTCAGCCAATGCAGATTGTATATCACTTCCATCACCTTCATAGTTACAAAACAAAGGTGCATTCACTCAACAAAACTTAAAATCACATAACATTATTTGCAACTAGGATAATGATAGAAAAAATGCACAAGCAAAGAAGCAAGCTGAACATATAACCACTGAATGAATTTTCACCCACCCAAATACTTGTACCTACCCCATAAGTGTATTTTAAATCAGCGAGAAATCATAAGTTTTACCAAGTCCAGCTGCATTTTGCATTCACGAATCATGAATTACAAGTTCATTGTATACTTTTGCTAGAGCCAGACCACCTTTACAACAATATTATTTTTTCAACCTTGCTCAATAAATTGAATAAGTTGAGCACAGGTTGAGCTAGTCAAGTAGAATTTACCCTAAAACCAACAAATTGAAAAGCAGTTTGCAGATAAAACAAACAGGGACAGCACATAACTATGCACATGTTTCGCAAGTGTTTATAAGCCATTTCTAAGCAGTCAAAAAAGGGTCAAACCAGTTTTTATCCACACATTTTATAGGACCCACAAGTACTACTCACTTATCAACCAATCAATTCTATCTATTTATAAACACTTCCTGAACAAGCACTAAGTAATTCCGGATATTCAGCATCCATGAAATGGCCCAATGGTACCTATTCAAACCAATAATTCGACTTTATAAAATATTTAACGCATGTAATAATGGTGATGACTGCCCTCTTTTGCTATTAAATCGCCCAAAAGCTTAAGGGATGCTTTGATTACCGAAAAGAGTGATGCCATTTATCGTCACCGGTGATAATTACTATGTGATGTGGAATTAAATGATAAGACTAATAAAGCGCGACTCATATTCGTACATTTAATTGACTTTTCATTCTATAGCAAATCACGTTCCACATAGAAAGAAGATCATCTCTAATGGAAATAAATAGCATTATTCTACAAAAAAGGGAAAACATGTGCCTCCAGAGAACCAGGGTGGTCAAAGGTTGGTAACGTTGGTTATTATGCTAAGTTCACAGGCCGTGGAACAATCTTAATAACAATTTATTATTGATCAATCTGATGCCAACTACTAATAAATTAATCATCATATCCTCCTTTACGCTTCCCACCTGGTAAACAACTTATACAATTTTCCAACAACTATACTATATCAATAGCAGACAGAAATTGACAAGGCCACAAAATCATTTATATACACTCAAATTATTGAAAGATATAACCTGTAAATCATCATATCAAATAATTTTTAAGGCAGCGTTGGTACCTATGGGTTGGATCTGTAGAAAGACCTTTCAACATAAATGGATGTATCGTGCCACCAACTAGTAACATTAATTTGAATTATACTAACACTGAATAAGATTGTAATGTCGTTACGGAGAAATCAGGACCATTATATGAAAGATTTAGCATGCATAAAACCTTCCAACGTCTTAAGTAAACAATCATGAATTTTAAAACCAATCCATGCGAACATGAAGAAAGAGAAAGAAATATAGACAGGTCATACTCTCAGTGTCCAATTCAATAGCCTTGAAGGAAGCACCAATCTCCGTCAACAATTGCTTCACGCTCACGCAGAACGGACAGTATGACTTGCTGTTAAGAAAAAAAAACAGATCCACCCATTTTATCAATCAAAACCTCACTCCAAACAACGAATTCCCAATCCGACGCACTAAATCAATTCTGCGTGTGTGTCTAATACAGAGAATTAATACCTGAAGACGACGACGGGGTTGGTAGCTATAATTTCCTTAGCCTTGGGTAGTGCCATTACTCACTCTTCGCCGATTAATTCTCGAGACCTAGAGTAGAATGAAAAGCAAAGTGAAGAAGAATTGGGGAAAGATCGATATATTTAAATTGAATGCGGTCTAAATAAATGAAGCCTGGTCCACGGTCCGGACTATTCGCACTTGCATGGACCAAGCCTCATTATTTAAGTATTTACTAACCCATTTTATTATTAAAATTAAATAGTGTTACGTAATTATTTACTCGGTTAGCCTATTTGACATAGCAAATGCTAAATCTTCACGTAAACTAAT
>CAIGRT010058572.1:0-11912 GCA_903798405.1 Fraxinus platypoda | reverse complement strand
ATTTTCCTAGTTACCTGGAAAATAACGTGTATCAAACAGGGCCTAAATCTTATATTTGTGAGAAATGACATGCTAAATATCACTGTTAAATAAATTTATTTCTCTACTAATGAAAGTCAAACCAATAATGCATATTAGAACCTCTAAATAAAGCTCATTTTTTATATAAATCACATTTTTCATGTATATTATTCTTTTCTCCCCCCAACTTTGAGTATATATATATTTTTTCATACAATTTATATTTTTCTTTTTAAGCTCATCATTTTTCTCTTTAATTTCTCACATCTTATGTGCAAACTCTTCTCGGTTAAGCGACAAAGATGAACCATGTAACGAGTTTTGGGTCAATGACTCCAAGTCAGTTGACCATAGGCATTAGGTTATGAGAAACCCCTCGGACTTAATTACTCGAGTCAAATAGGTTTCGAAGAAGAGCATAAGATGAAACATTTTTATTTTATTTAAGGAGATATACTCGAGCTTATGTCTATTAAATTAAGGTTAATCCATGTTCAAGGTCACCTTACCAACAGATGACGACCATCCCAAATCTCACACACGTATTCAAGACTTACTCACAAGATCGTAGTGTGTGCAGTGCAAATGGTACATGAAGAACCCTATACTAATTATTCCACATAAACTTAAACAAAGTGATAAAAATATGCTACAACATATCAATTAAACTCATACTTGGTCACAACATACATGTTCAAGTAAATCATACATCATGCTGTAGTAAAGAATTTTCACCTTTTTTTCAATTTTTTTAATTAAAAAAAAATCTAACTACCTAAAAAGTAAAAAAAAAAGAAAAAAAAAAAGAGATGCATTCAATAATGAATGAATCAATTAAAAACATAAGCATGCATCAAAAGTACTTAATCAATTAGGTATACAAACGCTCTTACCTTTAAGAACCCCGTGATCAATTTCAAAATTTTTCAAATCACTATTTTCACCCAAATTTTTCTAGTAGAAGACTTATTTCGATTCAACTGTGTCATTAACTTGGTCAAATGACTTACTTGATTAGTAAGGAAATCAATTCGACTATATATCAAAGTCCCGATTTCTAACTCTAATGAAATTCTGATTTTTATTTCTATTCAGGAACTTATGACACCTAGGCCTTGCATGTCCCAGTGCACCACAATTGTAACAATTGGGAATAAACATAGGTTCAAAACTACGTGATTGTTGATATTGATTTATAGGTCGACTGGTCCTATGTTGTCTAGTAGGCATCGGTCCTAAAACGCTCTTGCCCTTGGGTTCAGAATTAACAACATTCCTAAGTTTGTTGGTGGCTGGGACAAACGTGGTCTTGGATGCACTAGTAGTATTGTTATCAGTTTGAACATATCCTAGACCTGCCTATTTTCAGTTGGCTTGTTCATCCCTAATAGATTATCAAGTTTCTGAGAACTACCCAAATAGGAATGAAGTTGAGTTTTAGATTTTTCTAGGTCACTTGTTAACGTTTTAACCTTAGCTTCTAGGTTCACATTGACAAGTCTCAACCAACTCAGATTTTTGGTAGAATCCTGAAGGTCAGATATGAGTTTCTCTCTATATCTCAAGTTCATTAACACTCTTCAGCACAGATTTATTGACCTTATTTATCTCAAGACTCTCATCAAATAATTTTAGATAAGCCTCATAATCTCATCCTCATCTTCAGAATCTTCCTCAGTTTGCTCACCACTATCAACTTCATCAACCTTCTTACTATCCTTATCAGACTCACTTTTAATTCTAGTAGTGAAGGCCATAAACTTTCCACTCTCCTCATGTGTAGACATCTTACTTTGATTATTCGAGCTAGACTCTTCATCAGTGAGAGTTGCATTCATAGTTTTACCATGATTTCTCTTACCATGAGAGCACTCACTTCTATAGTGGCAAAAACATTGACACTTATGATATCTCACATATTTAGATCTCTTTCTAAACTCTCTTCTTATTATTTCTGTCTCTTTTTAGTCTTCTTCTTATTTCTAAACATTTTTTGGAAATTATTAACAAAGTAGGCTATTTCCTCATCATTAAGTGATTCCAAATCAGATGAATCATACTCTTCTTCCCTAACAGTGTTCAAAGCTGTAGACTTATTCTTCTTAGGTTGAGATATGGTGAGTTCATAAATTTGGAGAGATCTAACCAATTTTTCAATCTTAACAACATCTAGATCATTGTTCTCCTTCATAGCCGTAACTTTAGGTCTAAATATTTCTGGTAATGATCTCAGGTTTTTTCTGACAATCTTAGACTCAAGAATTCTCTCACCTATGTTAAAACTAGAGTTCACTATGTCATTCAACTTCGTATAGAATTCATCGAACGATTTATTGTCCTTCATTCAAATTTCTTCAAACCTAGTGGTTAACATCTGCAGCTTGGAGTTCTTGACGATTTTGGTTCCCTTGTGTGCGGTCTCTAAAATATCCCAAACTTCTTTCGCGATTTTACACATCGACACTCTCCTAAACTCTTTAACAGACACAATCATAAACAGGGCATGAAGCCCTTTACTATTTCAGTTGCACTCAGCTAGTTCATCCTCGGTCCAAAGATAAAATGCTCGTGGGGTAACTATACCTGAAATAGTGGAGAAAGGGGCGGTCCAACTATTTTGTACACTAACCCAAATCCGTTCATCTAGAGACTTAAATAATGCTCTCATCCTAACCTTCCAATATGCATAATTTCTTCCGTAAAAAAATGGAGGCACGTAAAGAGACTGACTCATCTAGATTAAATATGGGTCAGGATTCGAAATGAGGCTCTGATACCACTAGAAATAACAAAATTCGTCCCAACTAACACCTAGAGGGAGGGAGAATAGGTGTTTATGGGAAATTTAAATTTACCACTTAATAAATGCAAAGTCACAGTTATTAATTAACACAGATGAATTCACATGCACAACTATCCTGTGTTGAATTACCGTAGTTAATAAATTACTGAAAAATAAATAACACTTGAAAATTATTGACGGAGAAAACCTGTAACTGGGTAAAAACTTTGGGCCCAAGCCAGTAAAAATCCACTATAAACGAATCAACTTACTATCAGACTCGACTAATTCTTGTACTTTATGACCTCTTGACTGTAATCACCAAAACCCTCCTAGATTGTGTGCTCTACACCAACTCCCGACCTTTTGAATTCGTCTATCTCCTGTGGATCAATGAGAACTCCTCGTTCTCCAATAATCGAAACTTTGGTCACCTTCCTCGATTTTCAGAACTCTGACGATGTTATGGAAGTATGTATTTTGGTGTTTGGTTTATGTGAAGTTGATTTTTTCAACGCTATTAAGAAATCAAAATGAAGGTTGAACTAATAGAATGATATGTAGGAAATAATCTCTTGTTTCTTTCAATGTTCAACCCACATTTTTCGAATGGAGGCGGGGATATATATAGAGTAGAGGTTTTGGGTAGTATGGGCCGAATAAAAATCTTGAAAAACGCGAATTAGATTTTTTCGGGATACACTGTCGCACGAGTGACATCTCAGCGACAGGCGAGCGACGGTGTGTCGCTCGAGCGAGGTCCATGCGACAGGTAGACGACGTAGTTTCTGTTTTTGCTGCTCAAGCGTCGCTAGTGAAATTGCGGTGACTCTTTTCTCCGCGTTCCGTACTCGAAACATAAGACTTCTAACTTACCTATGCAACTTATCACTTGACACTTTGACTTTTAAAAACTCTTTTTTAACTAGTTTTGTCAAAAGATTGCCAACATCTTTAAAACCTAACAGTTTTGATTTGAGTACTAAAGGTTGACAGTGTCAAATGATTTGATTGAGTCAAGACGAAGATTTTATAATTATAATGTTGTTTAACCGTCTAAGGAGAAGGTACGTCGCCTTAATGCGCAATGATAATTAACTCCTATTTGAGTCCCTTTTTTTTTATAGAATTTTTGTAAAAAGTAATTTTTTATAAAATGTCAGATTAAAAACCATGAAAAAAATTAAATTTATGTAAAAAAACTATTTTATAGGAAGAATGTGTAGTTAATAATGAGTTTAGAAAAAATGAGGCTCCCGTCAAACTCATTCTTAACCACACATTTTATGTGATCCACAAATTTTATTAAGTTTTCAATCATACATCACAAACTTTTATTAAAATCTATTAAAAAATTAATTTTTATCTAAACTTTGTTTGATGAACCTTAATGCTGTTTTCCCACTACTATTCCAGTCTTTAACGTAGAAACCTTGGCATTGCACAATCTTAACAAAATAATTCATAACTTGGGGCAGTATGCATTACAAGGAAGGAAATTCAAATAAGAAAAGACAAGACAAGAAAAGAAAATATAACCACGGATGATGCTGTTACATCCTTTTAAGCAAATCCAAACAAAGACATGTTACGAACAAAATAACTTAATTAAATAAAGGCCTTTAAAAATCAAAACCATCCGTAGCTGGAGAAATTATTTCTGAACCCATCAGAGTCGCCATTTTGTGAGCTCGATCCCAGGTATGCCCCCATGTCGTATGCTCCAGCCATGGTCTGCTGCTCGGACAACTCGAGAAAACTCATTTCATTCAGAACTCCACATCCCAGTTCTGAAAGCACTGGTGGCTCGCCCGAGTAGCTGCTCGTAATATCCGGTGGCAAAGGTGGAAGTTCAGCAGTCCCATCCGCATACAACGGATGAAATGCACCTGCAGTACTATTAGTCGCCACCTGCAGCTCCTCTTGCAATAAACTAGTGTTATTGCTACTACAGCTGCTTTGATTCCAGGTATCCTCAGAGACCTGAAAGCAGCTTGGTAACTGACCCACATTTATAAGATCATTCTGACCAAAGAACAATAGTTGGTTGTTTGAAGTGTCAGATAGTTTCGAATGGTCAAAAAGGGCGGAGAGATCGTGTTGGGATTCATCAGGGGACACAATGGAAGTGACAGAGGAACCAGGAGGCATGTCCGAGTACACAAAGTTTGTTCGAGCTCTGGAGCCACGCATTGAGCGCGCAGCCCTGTCGTAGGCCAAGGCAGCCTCCTCTGCGGTGTCAAAAGTGCCAAGCCAATGCCTTTCTTTGGTGGAAGGGTCTCTTATTTCTGCTGCATATCTGCCCCATGGCCGCCTTCTGACCCCAAGAAACCTGGTTGTTGATTCTTGCTGATTAGTCTTCTTTTTGCTCTTTGAAGGAGAAGGGGAGTTTGTGTTTGAGTTGTTGGCAGTATCCATATATGGTATTTTAAACTTAAACAAGGATATAATTGTAACAGTAACCCTATATTTTTCTCGTTGAGGCAGATGAAAAGTGAGATTTCCTGACAGCAGCAGCAGTGTGTGTGTATGAGAGAGAGAGAGAGAGAGTGCTAGGTCTCTTTAATTCATTTGTTTGTGGTTTCGGCCGTTGCATTTGAGCTGTTTAAATAAGGAGGTGATAATTATTTTATAGTTAATTTTGAAGAATTTTTATATAAGACTGGAGGGCCATCAATATCTGAAGGTCCTAAAATAACTCATTTGGTCATGGATCATACGCATCATTATAGCCATATGCTTATTCGAGTGCCATAATTGTTATATCAATGTTCTCTTTAATTACTAAATTAAATTCCCATAATAAATAGAAAAAACAGTTTCAAAAGGTCCACTTTTTTTTTTCTCATTAATGTAGTATTTGTAATTAAGTTGACAATAAACTTTTGGTTTCAAGTTACGTTTTTCCTTTCTCTCAAATGATGAATTAATAATCAGAAAACTAAAACATAGGTTTTCATGCTAATAATTAATGTACATTGTAACATTTACTCATCCTTATAGAAATTTTCATCAGTTAATATAATTGATGTAAAGATGGCGTATGAATATAATCATTCATTTGTACTGCAATAAATAAAACAGATATATAAGCATGCATTGAGATCTCTTGAAAACTTTTTGCACGTCTAAGCAGGAAGACTACTGCATCTCATCATTGCTCAATATGTGATTCAATCATAATTTGGGATGGATTGCTAGCAATCATTGACCTCATTACCCTAATAATTATATGAAGTTGTTGACTCTAAATGATGATCAACAAATTCCTCTTACTTAACCAGCATTTTTCCCTTCTAATTTCACTATTTTGCTAGGGAACAAGAGGAGAATTGACTATTTGAGAGGACGTTATTTTAAAGAACCATGCTATGTGTACATAATGGTGTACACATAGCCTTACACCCCCCCTCCCCCCTCTCACCTGGAGGGGGGCTCACACACAATAAAATATTTGTGAACCCCCCTCCATGTGAGGGGGGTGTAAGGCTACGTGTACACCATGAGGTGTACACGTAGCTTTATTCTATTTTAAATTCAGCATGATCTTCTTCGTTTTAGGCATGCCTATTTATATATTTAGAGTGTGTTTGGTAGGGATTTTTGGGGGAAGAATTGATTTTTGAATAGTGATATGATGGGAAATGTGTGGTTGAAAAAGAAGAAAAAAAATATTGATGTGATGAAAAATATTATTTTATTGAAGAATGTATGGTTGAAAATGAAAATTGATTTACTGTAGAATTGGAGAATCCGTACCAAACGGAGGCTTAATATCATTGGTGCTACTACATCTTATATATGCGTGAGCTTTGATTTTAAGTAGTAAATTTAGAGTGTGTTTGGTAGGGATTTTTGGGGGAAGAATTGATTTTTGAATAGTGATATGATGGGAAATGTGTGGTTGAAAAAGAAGAAAAAAATATTGATGTGATGAAAAATATTATTTTATTGAAGAATATATGGTTGAAAATGAAAATTGATTTACTGTAGAAAATGAGAATTTTTACCAAACAGGCTCTTATATTCATGCATTGGGAATAAATTAGTCTTTTTGATTGGTAATATGTGATAGCTTTTGATCAAATGACTTTTAACTAATTATCTTAGCTTTTTCATGATGCATTAACTAGCTTAATCTTTACGTTTTTTCTCAGTATATTGGCTCGCATCATGTATTTTAGATTGTTTATGAAATTTCTCCCTTATGAGTACTTTTTAGCTCATTTTGGGTTCGCGTGTATTTTATGCCTCTTCAAAGTGTTTCTTCAAAGTTTTCGCTCGTGTGAATATTTCATATATAAAAAAAGTTTCATTCTGATGCATATGTACATACATACACACATTATTTGCTAGCAGCTATTTTTATTTTTCTTATCCATGCAGCGAAATTAAGTTGATTGAACAACTCGTACATAATAATTATATATGTGTGCAGAAGAAATGCTGGATGAGAAAATATTTATGTTGAGTAGAAATAGACATGTTATAAAAATGCAAAGCAATCTAAGGCAATGTGCATCCAATTATAAGTAGAAACAATTTCAAATGATAAACTCCCTCACCTTTTTCCATAATCACCTGGGTTGATTAGGAATTCATGCAGAAGGAAAAAAAAAAGAAAAAGAAAAAACGAAAGTTGGGTTCCATGTGATCGATCGGAACTACTATTCCTTCTTATTATATATATTTTAGGGTAAAAGCAATTACCCACCTAAAATATTTATATAGATAGCTTACCCAGGCATCCAAAGCACTACCTTCTTTTACAATGTTAATTAAAATTAACAGTGAAGATACGACTATGATGTCTGTATTTAATACACATTCCAAGTTAAACTGAATTTAGGGTAACAAAAAAATAAAATTTGATTTGAGTAACAGAAGAAACAGCTTCATATACTGACACAATTTCTGTGGTCTAATTGCATTCTTTTATAATGTGGTATGGTACTACCTACCACTGAATTACAATGGCAATATAACAATATACAAAGTATAGGATAGTATTTATGTGATGGATCGAATGCACATTTTGTCAAAAGGAAATCCTCTCTATCTAGTCTAGTGAAAAGAGTGCACGTGAGGTGAGAATGAGATATTGGAGAATAAAGAGTGAAAAAGAAACACTTTATTATTTCACTTGAAAATTTTAAGAAAACTGAATAATTTGATATTTTAGTATTTTACAGTAAGTAATTATTTTGGTGATATAATTTTTAAACTGGGAGCATGTTAATGGAATGAATGAATTACAAGTATTTTATATATGGTCATTGACTCTAATTTTAACTTAATATTTAGCGAAGTTGCAGTATATTGGAATTTATCATTTTTTGTTCATAAAATATGTAAAAACTACTCATAAAGTGAACAGAAAGATAGTCTAAAAGTCAGTAAGAGTTGGAAGAAAAAATTGGATGAGTGAACAAAAGGCTGTGAAAAGGTGTGCTCTGATTTTCAGGAAAGAGTCAAACGGAACCTCTCTGCGGTGTGTCAACACTGAAAAACAATAATTAGGTCACTAAGTATATTGTATTTGCCTCGAGCGAAAAAAAAAAACCAATCAAGCAAACAATTTGACTATTCTTGTCCTAATTAAGCACTCAAAAGTTTCATACCTCTTTCTAAATTCTATTCAAAACCAATTACATTGAGTTTTTTAATGTTTTAAATCCTTCGTTTTCTGGGAGAGCCAAACCAACAGTACAAAAATCAAGATGCCACATAACTTTTTTTATATAATTTTTGTCAAGAAAAAATAAGCAAAAGATCTTCTTGTTCGCTCTTCATTCACTTCAATCACAGCCTATTCAAATAAAAACAAACTATAGTACACGATATAAGATGATTGGGCAATGTATCTACGTTCACTAGAAAGAGGAATTTGTTTTAATTATTGTTGTGCTAATTACACTACAAGAAACTGCTTCTATATAAACGGATTTTTACAAACGAACTCAATCCGTTGCTATTAGCAACGAATTATCAACATATTTTAAAAAATTTATAATTATAAAGTAAATGTCTTAGCAACGGAATTACCAACGACATATTGCCGTAATGGAGATTTAGTTGTTGATCCGTTGGTAAATTTCGTAATAAAATATAAAATTTTACCAACGGAAATTGCAACGTGCTAACCATAGAAATTTACCTATTCGTTGAGAATCCGTTGGCAATATTATTCAAATTAATTATTTTTAAACCTAAAATATTACCTACAGTTTGTTGTGTTACTAAATTTATTGGAATTAAAAATAAATCAAATATAATTTTAAAAAAAACAAATAAACAAAACAAAACGCAAGACGCAGCCCTGATTAATCGACCCTCATTCTTGCCCTAAGATTACTCTCAGCGACGGCAACTTTCATTATCTCAACTTGGACATCAGAAACGGCAGGCCGTGATGTGCCTCCTTCTCAAACCGATGGATGAACGACTTTCACAAGATGTAGCACCTTCGAGCCCTTGACTTCTCAAAACGAGGAGCCGACAGTAGACCTTCGAGTTCGAGTTCACATTTCCACCGGCGTTTCGACGGCAGAAGAAGAAGGTAAAGCCCCTGATTCTGATTCCTGAAGCCTACTCAAGCTTTTCTTAACCTTTGTTTATGTTATTTACTTATTTTGATTTGTGTTTTGTTTACCGTTGTAATTTTTTATTTTTAACTTATGAAATTACTTTTGAATTGCTATTGAATTTTTTTGCAATTACTCTTGAAATTACACCTCGAAGCCTCTGGCCTGTGAAGCCCTCGAGCCTGATTCGGTGATTCCTGAAGCCTGCTCAAGTCTCGATGTACTCTGTGACTGTGATTGTGAGTTTGCTTACTTTGTCTCTCCTATAGCTGAAGCCATGCTATGGCATGTGAAATTATAGGATAAAGTCATTACTTGTTAATCCATTCTTGTCAGTAGAAAAAACTAATATATTGTGCAATGGAAATGGAAACTTGAGAATGAAGTTTGCAACTTTAGTTCCAGTTGCCAAGAGGAAGGACAGAAGTATGAATTTGAGAAAAAAAAATAGACATACAGTATTCAAAGATGAAACACGGTGATTGAGAACTTCCAATAAAGGAACTTAAGTAATCCCAATAATAGGAAATTTCTCTTGAATTGGAGATGTTGTTCCTGGTCTTGTCATGAACATTAGCTGCCATCTACCTTGAATTAAACTTGAACTTGTGTGTCCAGTCAATACATTCTCACTCAGCATCACAATGCACAGATTATCATGAAATATTATAACTCGTGATCACACGAATAAACCTAAAGAACATGGTGATTGAAATTTGCAATCTAAAGGTCTTATGTTAAGATTGAATCATTAAAGTTTCACAAATTCAGAAAAGAAAACCAGAAAATTACAATAACACGAGAGTGAACAAATTAACAAATTTCAGAAGTTGATTAGACTAAAATTTTGTCAGCACATAAAAAGCAATTGGAAAAAGATTTGTGTCTTAAGATTAGTCTTTTGAACATTTTGAAGGACAACATTCAATTTTAGAGTGGATGATAGCTACACTATTTAAGGAATACAAATTAATTCTGTATGGCAGCTCCTAATTACCTCATTTCATTTTGGTAAGATCTTATTATATATTTTGTAAAACTTTACTTCAGTTAGTTTTATTACTTTTTATTAATGATTTTTTTTGGTCATAAGATGAGGTCTGATCTGGTTGTATAATTAGTACGCTTGAAGCATTTGGAGATTATGGCATTGGACTGCAGTTGGATGTTGAATCGATCAGATGAAGGATTTCTTTCGGACAGATTCATTGAAGGTGTTGAANAAGATGAGGTCTGATCTGGTTGTATAATTAGTACGCTTGAAGCATTTGGAGATTATGGCATTGGACTGCAGTTGGATGTTGAATCGATCAGATGAAGGATTTCTTTCGGACAGATTCATTGAAGGTGTTGAAGAGTTCATTGAATTTGTCATGTCTCGATCAAGAGATGGAGATATGATCAAATGTCCATGTTCTATATGTAAAAATACGAGATTTCTAAAAGGAAATGATGTGAAATTTTATCTTTACAAATATGGATTTACAAGTGGCTATACACAGTGGAACGTACATGGAGAACCATTCAGTTTTAATGGTCCAAATTTGGCTGAATCCTCAACTGCACAAGCTCCAACCATTGAGAGCCATGAAGCAATGGTGATAGAAGCGATGGGCCCTGAAATGTACCATAATTATTGTGCTCAAGAGGACAAACCCCTAATCAACATGCTGCAAATTTCTTTACACTATTAGAAGAAGCTGACAAACCCGTGTGGCCAGGTTGTACTAAGCACACAAACCTTTCTACTATGGCACGACTCTTGAATCTGAAGTCTGAGTTTAATATGCCTACAGTATGTTATAATCATATGTTGTCTATCATTAAGGAAATTAAGCCAGAAGGTGACCTGTTAGAAGCTACGTTCTATAAAACAAGGAAAATGTTATCCAGTCTTGGCCTTGGTGTTACGAAGATCCATGCTTGTGTGAATGATTGCATGTTGTACTACAAAGAAACCGAGAGCATGACTCAGTGTCTTACGTGTTTGAGTCCACGATACAAAGAGAAGATGTCTCGATCTGGACATAGGGTACCTCAAAAGGTACTACGATATCTACCTCTAGCTTCTACGCTTCAACGATTGTATATGTCGAGGCGCACTGTAGAGCACATGTTATGGCATTCGAAGAATCAATTAACTGATAATGAAGTGTCACACCCCGTACATAGTGAGGCATGGAAGCACTTTGATAGAACTTTTCCTCAATTTTTCCTTGACCCACGTAGTGTACGCCTTGGTTTATGTACGGATGGGTTCAACCCTTTTAACATGACAAATGTGCAATATACATGTTGGCCAGTAATTGTTACTGTGTACAATCTTCCGCCATGGATGTGCATGGAACAAGACAACTTATTTTTTAGTATGGTGATCCCAGGACCGTAGAGTCCGGGGAAAAATCTTGATGTTTATTTGCGTCCTCTGATTGATGAACTAAAAATGCTTTGGGATGAAGGCGTTGATACAAACGAAGCAGAATTTTCAGTTGAAAGCAGCATTGATGTGGACTATTAGTGATTTT
>CAIGRT010058571.1:0-12522 GCA_903798405.1 Fraxinus platypoda | reverse complement strand
TTTTGATAACCGTGGATGTCCGAGCCAGCTTGTACGCACCTCGACTAATCCCACGGGGCCCTGAAGTTTACGATCGTGTACTCATCTCAGTGGCCCTGAGGGGACTCGAACTGGTGACCATTGGGGAGTAAACCCAAAACCTGACCAATTGAGCAACCACTCAAGGTTATCTTCTAATTCTTCTATTAATCAACGGACTTTGCTTGGTGTACATAATTATTGTACATAGGGGTGTCCATAACCCTCACATGGGGTGGAGCCCACATTTTTGTGGACCCCACCCCATGTGAGGGTTATGTACACCTTTATGAACAATAATTATGTACACTTAGCATTTTTCTTAATCAACTCCGAGCACTTGCAGAAATCAAGCAAGTGAAATGAGCAGACTGAGTTGTCAAGAAACACAGTTCTCTGAAATAAGAACAGACTACTTAGACCCCTCAAGTTGTTGTATGCCTGAGGAAAGCACAGTGAATAATTTGATTTTTAGGTTGAAGCCAAAGTTTGGATGAGGATAAAATATGCAAAGTATTCATCCTCTCAAAGCTATCACCATCAAGTTTCTGATTATGAACAAGCTTTATGATCAGTAAAGTGATCCTTTTTTACTTCTTTGATATATAAACGAGATTCAAAAGTTCCAGCCAAAAGAACTATCATCTGAAAGATCATTGTTTGCTATATTATAATACTTCAAAACTTCAGGACCATTTCTCAAGATGGAGCAAATGTTGAATGCATCATGCTAGTAAAGGTGATGGAATTTTATTATTTAGGAATGTTAATGTTTTAAGAGTCAAGGGCATCTAGGTTCTAAATAATGGCAGGAGATTCACAATTTTAAGTTTCAACCGTCCATAAAGTCTTAAATCAGTATATTAGGACCCTACATAGTCCAGGAGTAAAAGCATGTTTGTAAAGTCTTTATAAAGGGTTTAAATTATAAATAGATTGAAATAAGGGATGAAGTGGGTAGTGCTCGTGGGTCCCTTTAAATGTGTAGATAAAAAGTGTTAAAAGTTTTTACAAACAGATTATAAACATGAGTCAAACATAGGCTTATTAAAGAGTTGGTTAATGACATAGTATTTTATGTCATGTGTTCTAATAGGTTCTTTCTTCGGTTCATCCTCTCAATTTTCAGAATTTTGTACCAGCGTCCATCTTCCTAAAAGAGGTCAATTTAAGTCATATCACACGCCAATCTATTTATGTTCAAGTCCATAACTATCATGTCCTTAAAATTCCAAAACTTGTAGAAGTATATTCTGCGTGTTCATGTGTAACGATCCGAGTCTCTATACCCAAACCGTTAGCTTACGTACTATTCGCTTTCTATCGCATTCTCCAGGATTCGAAGCCAAAACCTCTGCCTAATGAGAGACTTACTTTTTATATTTTTAGTAATATTTATGTCATTTTCACTCATCGAGGGATTTGAGTTTACCATGAATTAATTGATTCTATATTACTTCAGTCGAATCCTGGTACCAATTGGGCAAAGCGGACAGTATATAAGTTAACGGTTTTGATATTCTATATAGACACGAGTCGTTACGTCATGAGTACTATTCACAGCCTCTGAGCAGCACCTTGGTAGACTTGATTTTTCATCTTAGAGTCTTCCAATTCATTGCAACCTTTTCCATAACACCTTTTGGCCACCCACCTTTTTGAAGCTACCTCAATTTTTATAGACCGAGTTTTTTTTGAAATGGAAATCTAAATCCCACTTCAGTGTATCATGAAGCAAGTCAAATAATATTGTAGTACACAATCGAACTCTCAACAAACATCATATAGCTTTCAGTGAACAGAATCTATTGAGAAATAATTCACATAAGGCAAAACAAACCAAAAATAAAACATCAATTATGCATGTATGTTGAAGGAAAGATAATATATTAGGGCAAAAATAATAAGGAACACATCATTTCACACTTTCCTGCAGGAATACTTGTTGCATTAAAATGGAAAACGAGAGAAAATACCTTCTCATTGAGCATAGCTTTAAACTTTTTCATCTCATTCATATGATTTTCCCGCTCATTCAGTAAGGTGGTTTCTATGTTATGAAGTTCCATATTCAATTCAGATATCATCTTTTCCTTTGCACTCAGAGAATTCTCGAGGACGGTATTGGAATCCAAGCTATCACTGCAGCAAAAGCAACTAAATTTTAAGCAAAGCACATAAGTTAATACCAACAGACTCCAAACGGCTAAATCAGAAACAAAAATCCCAAAAGCTGGAGCTATGTCGAAAAAAAAAATACAAAAATATACTTAAAATGAATTACAGTCATGTATTATAGTCCTTCCATTAAATATTGATGAGATGGTTTGACTTGGTTCAATTTTCAGTGTACAGGGTATGACCTATTCAATTTTCCATTTTTTACCACCGCCATCACCGTAGTTTGAGCTGGAGATCAGAATGAGAAAAGACTTTTACATCGGAAATTAGAAACCACTGCCCCATAGCTTTGTCAATTTCATCTTCTGTGTACTTCTAAACAAAAGTTTGATGTGAAAAAAGAGTTACAATTTTTGCAAAAAAGATCTCTGAACCTCGGTAAATTATGCTTTCTGCTCCAAGCTTGATGCATGCTCTAATCTCACCAATTTTGGTTAGCATTTGAAAACAATAATATGTTCTGCAGCTTTTGCTGTTAAATAGATGAATTCTAAAGCCAATTAGAATCCTAGGTAACCATTTCTCGTCGCTCTTAACTACAGGTTGTTCACATTACAATAAATTTTAGATTGCAGGTGTGTTTGAGCCATATTATTTTGGAATAATGTATTTTGGAATAGTAGATTGATGGAGAATGTGTAGTTGAAAAAGATAGAAAAATTATTGATGTGATGAAAAATATTATTTTATTGAAAAATATGTGATTGAATATAAATAGATAAAAATTGTGAAATATTTTTACTATTGATGTTATGTGAAATATGTGGTTGAAAAAGAAGGAAAAGTTATTGATGTGATGGAAAATATTATTTTATTGAAGAATGTGTGGTTGAAAATGAGTAAAAGAATGAAAATGAAAATTGTAATGTGGCTCAAACAGGGGCTGCATCTACACAGAGAAAACTGCACAGAGGACATGAGCAACTGTCATACTTAATCAGTATAATCGACCTTCAGTGGACAGAAAATCTCAGGCTCTAAAACCAAGTACAGAATATTTAAATGTTCACATTTCCAATAGTCGCTCTTAGCAAAGAGGTTCTGCACTTCCTTTTGGTTATATATTAATAAATAGCTTCATTCCAGAAATTTACGACCAAGTTAATGGAATTTAGATTATTAGTCTGCGTGAGATAAAGAATAGGGAAAGAAGGAGAAAATCATTTGCCCCATGCTAAATCCAGAAAGATGAACCTTTTCTGTCCATTCTCTTCATTCACTGATTGTAACTGGGAACGCAAAAGACCCTGTGCAGGAAGGCAACCACAATGAGAATAGCAGAAGTCACAAATTATATCAGAATAGTACTCTGAACTTAAAAAAGTTGACACACCTTCTCCCTCTCAAGACTTAGAAGAAGAGTTTGAGCACGTTCAACTTCATCCATTAAAAGATTCACCTCTGATTGCTTTGTTGCTCTCTCCTCCTCTGAGATTATAGAATCAGTAGAGTTACGCAAGCGTCACGACAACAAAATACAACAGTATATGTCACCTGAAGACTGAACTGTTACATATTGTCATGGATGTAATGCATACAAAAAATCAGATAGCGCTATGACCTGATTGGGCACGAAGCTCAAACATCTGGTTCTGGGCAAGTTCATGTAGTTTTTGCATGGCAGAAACACTTTCTTGAGCTTGGCGTAATTGATCTTGCAACATCCGCTCCCTGCATCAATACAAGCACCATGGAATGTGATTCATGTATTGAGGAACAGCACATGATTTAGAGCACATTAAGCGGGCTTATGCCGACTGTCAAGATAAGCCCCAAATAAGCCAAATTCTTGGCTTATTTTCTAGAAATAAGCCCACCAAACATGATCATAACCTAATTCTTGCTTTCTTTTTGCTGTTTGAGTGGAAAGGGGATTGTCAGGTACAATGCATTGTGGACATGACACGTGTACTAAGAAAACAGTAGTAATAGCAAATGCGCAATCAATTCACCAGGAAACTAGTACCTTTCTTTTAGAACCTCCATTGTTTTCTGGTTCTCCTCCGCTAAATTGCGTTGCTTAATCTCCAAAATCTCTTTCACTTTTTCCTCCATCTTAATTCATATCAAACAAAAAAACACATCAAAGCAGCATTAAAAAATTTACCATAGCTTGCATCACTTGTTTATATTTAGTAAATTGCAAGTTATTTGCTGAGTGGAATTCCCAGTATTATGTTGCAACTTGAAAGTTCTTATCAGTGAGGAAAAAATACATTATTTTTCAAAATATAAGATAGACAAGTTCACCACGCGACTAGAGATATAGCAAGTGATTGTAAAAGTGGACATAACATTTAAAATGAGTGACTATAATCCAGCCTAGCACCACAAAGATTCACCATAGTTCATCCTCCGAACTGGCATGAAAGATGAGGGTTTCTTTGTTTGCCTGGAGGATTCTACAGGCTTACTTATGAGTTTCTTTTGTTCAAAGGATTGATTAAGCTGCGCCAATCACAATTAAACTAGTATCATTTGATTAAAAGGGCTAAGAATCCTTGGCATAAACAAGAATGGAATTCGAATTCCATTCCTCTTGTAATTCCAGAGTTATATGAAACATACTTACCTATTGATTGCACTCATTCCATTTCCAAAACTGATTTCCAAGCCCAGACAAAAAATTTCGATCTATACACTCTTAAACAACCTTTCACTTCTTATGAATTTCATGATTTTCTTAAAACCTTGGAAAAACAAATGACGTTAATCAAGCTAGCGGGTTCAGCCAACTGGAGCCAGACATACATGCCTGCAAGTATCGCTGCTAAAAGCAAAAGCCAAAGATAAAATGATGAACCCCTCATGAAGATAATAACCTGTTGTTCCAACTGACGGCACCGCTCTTCAAGTCTTCTTATTGTTGCCTGTTGATTTTTCAGATGAGTTGCCTCTGTGCGGAATTCCTCAAGCTCAACCTTCATCTTTCGGTTCTCGGACTCTAATTCAGACAATTTGGAATCCTTCTCCTGAACACAAATTAGATAAACCCAGCAAGTAACTTGAGTATTTTGTGGCGTATATTCTTGATTAAATGGGTGTAAATGATAAACAACCATTTGCAGTAAATAAGTATGTTTTCGACATAACGAAACATAAATTTTGGCATTCTCTATATGCATACATATTTTGGCGATTATTCTTTATTTTGCTCAGGCGTTCCAACATTGTATTTTGAGAATTTTGACAGTTCGTGTATTGTAGTCGGTATCACGTTGCATCTCAAAACTTGCATCAGAATATGTGCTACTTAAAGTACAAGAATATGACGAAAAATTTAAAAAAAAAAAACCATTCAAATTGATTTTCACTGTATTCACCATACTTGATGTGTTCATCCATATGAGTTACATATTTTCATCTCTCTTTTTTTATAAAATAGGAAACATGATTTCATCAATCACATGATGAAGGTACATACATGAGAACAAGGGAGTCCTCTAATAATATTAAGAAAAGAAAAACATTAAAAATAAATTCAAGAATATGCCACATTCTTCCAACCAAGAACAGCAAAATTTAAAAGCATTTCCTTAAACTTCTAAAATGTTTTTTTTTTTTTTTGAAAGGTAATCAAATATTATATCAATAAAAGCTTAATACACAAGAAGTGTATTATCAATACAAATCAGAAAGGAAAATCATGAAATCGGGCAACCCATCTATATGCCTAGTAGCCTCGGCATTAAACCAAGTATACAATGTTAAATAAAACAGCTCCCTAAACTGCTCTGTCATCCGTATTTGGTCTTCAAAACAACGTCTATTTCTTTCTCTCCATAGACACCACACAATGCATCCCGGAATAAGGTCCCAAACAAGTTTGCTTTCCTTACTTCGAAGCTTCCTCTTCCATGTCTTTCTCCATATACACCACACGATGCAACCCGGAATAAGATCCCATACAACTTTGCTATCCTTATCGCGCAACTTTCTCCTACATTTCTTTAACATGTCCTCCATACGCCTCGGCATCACCCAAGCCATATGTTGACATCCCATAAAGTAGCCAAGATTCTACACTCTTCCATAAATCACCAAGGAGATGTTCTTTTTCTTCAAAATTTTGTCCAAACTACCCAAAGAATGAACTTTTACAACAGACAAAATGTAATTCTCAAACTTCATCCATGCAGAAAAACCATTTTAAGAAACATCTTTCAAGAAAAAGTTTCGAAACATATCTGGAAGTGCTCCTAAAAGAACCCTTATTTCTTAGACCAGTTATTCTCAGTTGCCCATTGCTAATAATTGCAAGAAAAATTTGCTCATAATTGGTCCCTAGAGTCCACCTTTAAATTTCATGTTATGGGTTTTAGAATAACTTGAAAACATTAGTGGAGCTTTGTCCTCACTAAAGAAGACTTGCTTCGGAAATGTTAATGCTGGTTTTGCAGAGGAGACTGGCATATACTTTCCCTATTATAATTAAAATCTAATGATCAATGAGCATTTAGCACACAAACATAACATAATTTCAAGTATTTAGGGAAATGGAGAAGCCAGGAAAAAAAACAGAGACGGTTACACGTGGCTCAGTCCAAACTCTTGCCGTGTGATGGGGAACTAGGATTATATCTAGTCAACATTGAAAAGAAAGCATAGCCAACTTTCACAAAACTAAATTCCTATGAAGCACGGACATAGACACGCCAACACGTGATTTTAGAAAGTAAGACATGGGGACATGGGGACAAGTTGATATAAGCAATAGAAAATTAGTTTCTTTATTCTTTATTTCTTCAATAAAAATTAATATAATATTCATTTTTAGTAGGATGTACGGTCTTCCCTCTCTCGTTTTTTCATATATTTGAAACTCACTTTGTCAAAATGACAGAAAGCTGCGACCTTTTTTAATATAACTAATAATTCACATAAAAAGAAGATTTTTTTTTTTGAATATATAAATTAATATAATAGACTCATAAAAGCAAGACAGTAAAATTTTTCCCTTCTACCAACTCGTAGTTAAGAACTTATCAACACGCCTTTGAAATTTCCACTTTATACATCATTGTTGCCAATAAGAAATTTCACTCTCCAATCCACTTTATGCATATAGATTCTCCATAAGTTCCCTCTTCTCCTTTTCACCTTTCTCTCCCTCTTCCCCACTATTTTCAAGTTCCAACCCTTCTGCCTCTTCTACAGTCCCATGTAGTCTCCCTCCCCCTCATTCACAGTGTAGTCTCCCTCACCTTAACCTTATATGGCCATCCCTTACTCCCGGTCTGGGCTCCCATTGCATGGATCTCTCTCCACCATTAGACTTCAATATATCAAATTGTTCATATTATGTTTGGAAAAACTTCTTTGCTCTAAAGTTATGATTTTTCTTAATTTTTCTTATAAATGTGTTGGCGGTGAGTTGGCAGTATGTCCATTGGATGCCTGAATAAATAAATAAAGAAGACATGCATGCCAAGTGGGTGTCTGGACTTGTTTGGTGTCCATGGTCTGACACATGGGACACTGAAATTCCAGCCCTGTTGATATGTCCGTGCTTCATATTTAAATATAAACTGAGAGATGCACAAGTAATATTGTCAGCTGTAGTCACTTCACCAACACACTACAATGCCTAACCATTATATGTAAAAGATGGAACGATAATATAAGCTACGCGCATGATGAGATTATGATTCAAAATTATAAAAAGCAATATCATCCAATATCTCTGCATAAGGAGTTATAGTCCTTGAATTTAGCACTCAAGTAGGAACAGGTTCATGCTTTCTTCAGAGCAAAAAGCAAGTTCAATCACTTCTCATGAAGATAAAGTTATAGTACATGTCATTATATTCGAAAAATAACCGGTACTTTAAAGGAAAGGCTAAAATGAGAAGTTATACTTACTGCAATTGAAGCAAGAACTGGATAAGGATCTGGAGCTTCGTAAAGTTTCTGGTAAATGTTAAGAAAAGCATTTTCTCCAAATTTTGCTCTCTTCGTAAGATTATCAACCTCTTCTTGGTAACCCTTAAGTAACGAGTTGAACATGCTCAACTTTTCTTCATTTGCAGCCTTCTTGAAGTCTATTAACAGATGAAAAACAAAATTGCTGACGACGTATAACCGGTTGATGAATATGGTAACCATAAATAAATGATGTATTCATAATTTCTTCAAATTTCGGAAGATTATAAAGCTGCAAGTATGACAAGTTAAGACAACGTTGAAAATCTGCAAATTATGACATGTCAGAGTGGTGAAGAACAATATACTAGTGGAGTAGTAGAAATAATACCTCTAGTGCTTTCTGCAAGCTTCCGGCGATTTTTCTGACTGTTTTCCTGATTTTCTGCAATCCTAAGCCCTTGTTCGTCCAGGATGCTCCGCTCTTTCTCTAAATCAAAATCTGTAAAAGAATATAGATATGTTGTTGATTTAAATCCATCCCTTTCTGTTGTAGAAGTGAAAATTACCTGTATTACCTAATATCTAAACGCATTATGTCTTGTACAAGAGAAAATTAAATCCCATACAGATTGGGGGGGGGGGGGTATACAATTTTACACATCTACAAATTTAGATTTGGATCAATATGTCTCTGACACTTTTGTTGAAACACTTGGCTCAAATTTCAATTTGGTGCAAACTCCTCTGAGGACGGTTAAGATTGGAGTTCCAAATATTTTCTGCTAATTTAGAACCTAAATACATGATCAATAATCATGGTCATAAAACAAGTAAATTTAGTCTCAATGGATTAAAAAGGCCAAAAAATGGCTCCAACTGAGACCTGTTGCCCAACCTTTCAGTAAATCCCGATGACAAAATACAGCCTTCACTAGTAATTCAAATAAGCTACGTTATTTAGTTCAACAGCAATACCGCAGAGCATACGTGCACTAATGTTAATTGCAGGAAAAAAGAAATAGAATAAAACTATAAGATTATAAATTAAACAACACCGAAAATTCACCTTGCAATCACGTTTAATAATGCTTAAAACACGGGAAAATCATAACTAAACCAGATAAAAAAACAGTACCTGAACGATGATAAGAATTAAAAATGGGAAATTTTCCGGAATTTAAAAATAAAAGTGAGGAATTCTACCTTTCCAGAAAGTAGCGACGGCAGGAACCGGAGTGGAAGACGACGAAGAGTTCGAAATCTCTCTCTCCGATCCTCCTCCTTGCGACGCCTCCATTGTTGATCTCACTGTACGACCTTCCACCTCTGCTTCGATTCACTATGTATGTATGTATGTATAAACAATAATCAGATGCTCAATCCAATGCCCAGAAATTTGTAATTGTAATTTAATCGTTACAGAGGCTTTTCTAGGTTTGATGGATCTGGGATTCTCGATCAAGTATATTTTAACATTTTTTTTTATATTAATAATAGTTTCCTTTATTGAGTTGGAGTGATAAATAAGATTTTAATCATTTTATATTGTTTTAAAATATAATTTATTTGAATTTATTAAATTTTTATATTGCGGAATTACAAAATCTATTTTCGAAAAATATGGTGTTTTCCAATTCTACCTTCTCAATTAAACTATTTTGAGATTACTTTTGGATTGTTTTTAACTTTTTTGGGGGTGTTATACAATTACATGATTAATCTTTTTTTTTTTTTTTTTCGAGAAACTCATTCAAGAGAACATACTATCCAATTTCAAACATATTTAACTAGTTTATAAATACTTTAATAGAAGTTGTCCAATAAAATCATGTGGATAACATAATGTACAAGTGGCAGTACATTATTGGAGGGTGTGTCGGTGGGCCAGCACACCCTCCAATAATGTATTGCCACTTGTACATTATGTCATCCATTATGGATGCCATAATGTACAAGTAGCACAACCCTTTCGAAAAATATGGTGTTTTCCAATTCTACCTTCTCAATTAAACTATTTTGAGATTACTTTTGGATTGTTTTTAACTTTTTTGGGGGTGTCATACAATTACATGATTAATCTTTTTTTTTTTTTTTCGAGAAACTCATTCAAGAGAACATACTATCCAATTTCAAACATATTTAACTAGTTTATAAATACTTTAATAGAAGTTGTCCAATAAAATCATGTATTTCTTAAAACGTACGAGTAACGGAAAAAATTAAAAGAAGAAAATATCAATTTACGTGTTGAGATCTTCCTTGATCCTCAATATTTAATCTTACGAATTTGCTATACGATGTATAGTTATATATATATATACACACGCGCGCACATGCCTACTATTGCATATTAACTAATTTGTTGTGTTTAGGGATGTTAACGAGTGGCTCGCGAGTCGAAACTCGAAGCTTGAATAAAAATGGTTCGAGTCGAGTTTTTGCTCATCCAATAAATTTTGACTTAATTCGAGCTTTCAGATCGAGCCTTATCGAGTCGAATTAGCTCGTGATTTTTTTTAAAAGGCAATAGGCCTTGCTTGCTGTTGCGGGTAGCCAAATAGCTACTTACTACCGATACAAGCAACAGTAGCTACTTGCAATACATGGCAGTTATATAATTTATAAAAATTGTTCACGGGCCGAAGCTTCAAAATGGGGCTTGACCAGAGCCTCGACTCGGATTTTCTCGGGCCAAACCATTGGTTGCCGAGCCAACGAGCCAAATTGACACTCCTAGTTATGTCTAATATTGTATTTGTCAAGCTTACCCCTTTGTAATACATACCAAGTTTGCAAGTCTCGATCAAATCTGAACATGACAATTTTAAAAGAAAATCACCCTTGTTTTGCAAATCTTATCATTCTTCTTTTACCTTTTAAATATTTCTTGAACTAGAATTTGAGTGTTCTAAACTTGTGAAATGAGCAATGGAGAGTGACAACTCCTCTCACCATTATGTAAAAAATAAATACGGATAAGAATTATATAATGAAATGGGTACGATAATCATTGTTCTAAAAAGCATAAAACGTGACAATACATGGTGTGGAGGTCAAGTTTTTGAGCTAGGCAAGCTAGATGTAAAAAAACATAAAAATGTGTTTTCTTATTTTAATATTATTTTAAATTTTTTAATCAATCTAAAAATTATTTAATAATTAAATGGAAAAAACGTTGAAAAAAAGGCACCTAGACACTAGGCATGAAAAAAAATAAAAATAAACAAAAAAAAGTAAAAAAAATAAAATAAAAATAATAAAACAAAAGCATGAGTCAGAACGTTTTGCTTCTAGACGTCGCTTTTTAGAACACTAATAATAACATATATCGAAAAATCACAAAATTGATACCCCTTATATTCATATTCACGATGATGGAGGTGGTGGTGATCGAAGGTAGTTGTAGTTATGTGTTCAGCGTGTGTTTACTATGCGTGTCTTGTTTGTGTATTCAATAAAAAAGTATTGAACGTAAGTTTGAAATTTTTAAAAAAAATGAGGGTTCTGGATGTAATTTCCACAAAGTTATTATTTCTATGTAACGTCTTGTGCTTGCTTGGCTAAGGACATGCCTGCGGGTGCTTATAAGTAATTATAAATTGTATACCTTACAGAATATGTAAATAATAAGTACATAGTCCCTTGTAATTATGTTCATGTTTGGTCCGTATTAAAATTTGATTTTAATTCCAGTCAAAATCAAACAATCAATATTAACTACATCTTTCATGGGTCCCACAATTTTTCTACTATACATTTCAAAAACTTCTATCACAATCTACTAAAAATCAAATTTTAATCTCCGACTCCACCAAACACCCTCTATATCTTCGTCAATGTGAGACCATCTACAAGCAATGTATTCCAAGAAATTTGTTATTAAAATTTATAAAAGTTGTGGGTTCTAAAAACTATGTAGTTCAAATTTATGTTTGATCAACTTTTAAGTACTTTGCCATAGTCACTTTGTAATTTTATCCCATCGATGTGAGACCAACTACAGATCAGCTTATTCATGTGAAAAATGCTCATTTGTAACTAAAAATTGCTTAGTCTTTGTTTGGTTTAGTTATAAAAGTTGATAAAAAAATTAAGTAAAAGTCAACAATTAATTTAAGATATACATTTCATGAGATCCATGATTTTTTTTCAACTTTTCAATCACATATTTTTTCAACTTTTATTAAAATCTACTAAAAAATTATTTTTTATCAAAATCTACTAAAAATCTAATTTTTAACAAAATCAAACATGGAGCTCAATAACATTCGTGCAAGTAAAGAATTAAAAGGTTTCGATATGTACTAGGCAGGGGCATTCCTTAACAATAGTAGTAGTCATGAACTTGTTACTTTAATAAAAAAAAATCACGACCAAATTTGTGTGTTATTTTTAATTGAGATTGTTTACTTATTTGTTAGTAGAATACAAGTATTTTCAAATTTGTTACATCCCCTA
>CAIGRT010058570.1:0-10604 GCA_903798405.1 Fraxinus platypoda | reverse complement strand
AGCATGGTTGTCTGATATTAAAAAACACATCAAGATCAATCTAATATTTTTCAAACTTTTCTCTCTCGTCTTTTCCTCTGTTTTTTTCTTTCGCTTTTGTTCATCTTCTTGCTTCAAGAAGATTGTTTAGTTCTCCTCTGTTCTTCAAGATTAGATGTTGATATTGTTGAGCTCGTTCATAAGGTTGATAGGAACTAACATAGATAAATTATCTATAGTGAGGTAGGAAAATTGTTGAATCCAATAGATACTTTTTTTTTAAACGAAATTTTATTAATAATGAAACCTCACTTGTGGCGGAGGGAAACCAAGATTACAAAAAGCCACCAATCAATATCTAACATATGGTAATTCCCAACTATCCGTATGTAAAATTCCTTTAAGTAGNTTTTTTTTTAAACGAAATTTTATTAATAATGAAACCTCACTTGTGGCGGAGGGAAACCAAGATTACAAAAAGCCACCAATCAATATCTAACATATGGTAATTCCCAACTATCCGTATGTAAAATTCCTTTAAGTAGAATCGGAGCCTCGTCACCGAAAGATAATTTTGAAAACACACCACTGCTGCCATTTTTAGCAAGAAGATCAGCTGCCATGTTGGCCTCTCTGAACACGTGTTCGACTTTGGCATTAAGTACTCAGATCAGCTCCAAAACTTCATCCCAAAAATCCCATAGCCACCATAAAGAGCAGGCGCCTCTGTGGATCCATTGTACCACAATATCTAAGTCGGTTTCAACAATAATGTCCCTAAGGCCGAGGTCCCTGCACAACCGTAAACCATCAAGAAGGGCTCGAGTTTTCACCACCATATTAGTGCAAGTTCCGCAGTGGCGAGAAAAACCAGCCCAACATCTTCCCTTGCTGTCCCGTAAAATTCCTCCACCACCGGCGACACCTGGATTGCCTTTAGATGCACCCATCAACGTTTAGTTTCAGCTGGTGACCCTCCGGCTTTGTCTAACTGATCAATTTCGCCTTTCTCTGTTTAACATTATTAATGGGATAGTTCAGGGAGTGCAAACATTTAACGTCACGGTCTGAGATGTGGCTGACCTTTGTTATTAATCCAGCAACCTGTGACAACATAGATTTGATCTGCCAAACTGTTTTCTGCCATGAGATGGGGTGACCCTCCATTCTAGCTTTACACCTGGTTTTCCAAAGTTCCCATGTAATAATAAGTGGTACAATGCCTCGAAGAACCCCTGCCTGTGAAGTGCTAGACATGTTTTTCCACCATAAAATCAGCATTCCTTTCCAGGTAGTAACGCTGGGAAGAGAGAGATTGAAGTGGGATGCAAAAAACGACCAAACATTTTTTGCGATTTTCCCACTGTATAACACATGGTCAATGTTCTATATTGAGGGATTAACCCAGCATTCGCATTTAGAAACCAATGGGATCCTAATGATTTGGATCACCTCATCAACAGGTAAGCAGTTTAGAAGAGCTCTCCAAGAAACAAAAGAAATTCTTTATGGTACTTGGTGGTGCCATAACCAACGTTTCCATGTACAGGTCACCCACTTTTTCCTAATTATATCCCAAGCCGATTTAGTTGAGAAGGAACCATCCTTGCTAGGCTTCTAGATATAGTGATCTCGCTGTCCAGTAAGTTTTAAATCCATCTTTTCAATAGTCGTTGCGTGACACTCATCCAATAACTCCCTAAGCCGGCTGCCATTCCACTTACCAGTCGACGTCAACAGGTCTTTAAGTTGTAGTTGTGGTTCCTTAGCTTTCCAGCCCCGCCTCTGCCAAACTTAGAGATCCAGTCCAGTTATCATACCAAAAGTTGGAAGAGCCATCCCGAACACGACAAAATGAATTTTGCAACACTATTTGCAATGTCGAAACCACCCCTTCCAAAATAGAGATTGCATAGGAGATATTCTCAGCAACGCAGCAGGTTTATTTTTCATGTATTTTGCCCGAAAAAATTCTGACCAAAATGATTTCCCCACCATCAGCTTCCACAAAATAAATCTCATAAATAATGCACGTTGAACTTCGCCAAAATCCCGAATTCCTAAACCACCCTCCTCCATTGGATAACACATTTTCCTCCAGGAAACCCATTTTCTTTTCTTAGATCCATCAGTTGCGTTCCAGAGAAAAGATGAAAAAATTCGGTTCAGCTTATTGTGAATTCCTTTAGGCAGATTCAGGACCGAATGAATATGAATTGGCATGCTGCTAAGCACATGTTTTAGCATTGGTTCAAACAATTTGTTCAACAATCTCCCTGTGTAAAGAAGAACGCCCAGATAGGTGCATGGCAGAGCACCTTCTTTAAAACCCGAGGCAGCCAATAGTTGTCTTTTGCGTGTTGTAGTGGTGTGTTTGGAAAAAAACATACTTGATTTCATAGGACACACGGATTGGCCTGACATCTGTTCATATCTTTTTAAAATATCCATCAGCTTGACAATCGACCTTTTTCCACCATTGGCGAAAATAAGTAAATCATCGGCATAAAATAAATGACTAACCATACATCCTCCAGAGTGAAAAGGCTGAACTTGATTACTAGCATAAGCTTGATTAATCATCCTAGACAAGAGCTCTTGTGCCATGATAAACAAATATGGTGACAGAGGATCTCCTTGACGTAAACCTCTCGATGGTTTGAAAAAACTGTGTCTTGCCATTAGTCATGATAGAGTAGTAAGGAGAAGAGATAATGTTAAAAATAAGGTTTCTCCACTGATCAGAAAAGCCTAGTTTTCGTAACCCCTCCAAAAGGAACCGCCAATTAACTCGATCATATGCTTTTGCCATATCTATCTTCAATAAAATGTTTCCACCCCTCACCTTTTTATGAAAACTTTGCATCATCTCCTGAGCAATAGAGATGTTATCAAAAATGCTCCTCCCCTGGATAAAAGCTGATTGTTCACAAGAAATTATTTTGTCAAGCAATGGGGCCAACCGAGTTGCCATAATTTTGGACATGATTTTATACACCACCGGACAGAGGCTTATCGGCCTGAATTTTGCAAAACTGTTTAGGGTCTCCACCTTAGGGATCAAGACTATATTAGTAGCCCCCAAAGTACAATTTAGAGGGCAGCCCCCAAAAAATTCTGTAGCCACCACAAGGAGGTCGGACTGGACAATATCCCAAGCACAAATGAAAAAACTCGCGCTAAACCCGTCGGGTCCATGGCTGCTATCTTTGCGGATAGACCAAAGAACATCTTTAACCTCTTCCAAAATAAATGGTTTACATAATCTTCTATTCTCCTCCTCAGTGATAACTGGCATCAAGAGATCAAAATTTGTATCATCCAAAGAAATAGGGGAAATCGAGAATAACTCTTGAAAAAACTTCACAGCTCCCTCGTGTATTTCGTCAGCTGATTTTAGCTTTGTACCATCATCAAGAACCATGTAATCAACAATTTGACTCTTATTTTTATTCATGACCGAGGCATGAAAAAATTTTATATTGTCATCACCCTCCTTCAACCATTTAATGCGTGACTTTTGCCTCCATAAAGATTCCTCCCTTTCTAGCCAAACCTCGTATTGATTACGACATTGCAAGAGCTGATATTCAGTGTCAACTGAGAAGCTTTCCATCAGAGAATTTTCCAGATGAATCAGATTATTTTCATAGGTTTTTATCTCCTGTTGTACTCTGCCAAACACCTCGCAATTCCAAGTTTTTAGAGCTGTTTTCATGCTCCGTAGTTTACGTCCGAGGCAGACCATTGGAGAACCGGACTCCTCCACTTCCCAGATACGTTTTACGAAAGGTAAAATTTTTTGGTGGGAGCACCACATACTGAGGAACCTAAACGGTCTGGAGCACGTCAAGTTCAGGTTTTTCTTGCAACGCAAAACCATCGGACAGTGATCTGACGATGTGCGTTCCAAGTAAGATAATGTGACCGATGGAAATTGATTTTTAAAATTCTGGTTAACCAAAATACGATCAAGGCAAGCCTATATTCGACAAGTACCTTGTCGCCCATTACACCATGATAGTTTCGGCCCATCAAAAGGAATGTCCATCAAGCCTGTATCATGAATAAACTTATTGAACTCCCTTCTGGCCACAAAAGAAGAGGATAGCCCGCCTATTTTCTCATCAGAAGAACGAATAGTGTTAAAATCACCTCCAACAACCCATCCAGAATCACCAATATCCAAGCTTTTCAATTTATCCCACAATTCCCTCCGTCTTCTCTGACAACAACTAGAGTAAACGAAAGAAAAAAACACTCGAGCATCGCCCACCGCAAACCATCTAGAGAGTTCTTGCTCCGATAAACTACTCAAAGAAAAAGACACCTCATTATTCCAGAAGACCCATATTTTTCCTCCCATTTCAACATTTGTCATGTAGTGTGGGAATTTTAGACGACGCGCCCAACAGGCAATTCTATCCAGAGAAACAAAAGGTTCAATAATTACCAACGTTTAAGGATTAAACTGTTTTTTAGAGTCCCATTAATCTATTTTTAGAGGATAGCACACCTCTAGCGTTCCAGATAATAATATTCATCAATTAATAAGATTTTTTGGATCTCGTGGTGATCCCTAGCGTCACCTTTTTCCGACCGTTTCCCCTTCCTCTTTTCAATGGAATTGACAAGATATGATCCGTGTCATAATTTAGGACCTCTACTTCAGGTAAGTCGTTCTCATTTTCACCCTCCGATGTGATATGAGTCCCATTTGAATTCAACTCATTGTGTATAATACTTGCATTCGGGAAGGGTTGGGGGAGAGGCTCTCCTCTGACTACTAAGTCCGCAATATTGTCCATGATATCCATGACAATCAACTCTTGGACTGCATCAGCATCTCCCCTAGCAATAGCTTGATCCAAATTGATTTCTTTAGGCACTGCTTTTGTCGCCAAAGTTCCAGTAACTTCGTTACCCGAAGTGAATTCTATAGTGTTTGATTCCAAAGCTACACTGTTTGCTTCGGCTGTCTTCTCCACCAGGTCGTTCTTTCCTGACTCTTCGATGTTGTCAGAAATTATGCCATCCTTTTCCCCAAATAGGGTCAATGTAGAGGGAATGAAGGTGTCCCGCTGTAAAATCCTTTTCATCTTTTCTGTTATTCTGTTGTCTCTCTCCAACGATTGCTGTTCAGATTCCGGTGCCATATCTGTCTGTATTTCGCCTGTGACTTTTTCCGCCATATTTTCTTAGGTCGGTTGTTTTCTAGAATATTATTTTCTGCAGACTCCTTCTTTTTGCAAATCGTTTCCAGATGGCCCATGCCCCTACAGTAGTTACAGAACATTGAGATTTTCTCATAAAAAATTTCCTGATACCTGCTAGACGGATGGAAAGGAACGCCTAGCCAAAAAGAATGCACCAGAGGCTTGGACAGATCAATCTCTACACAAACACGTGCTCCATCGGTGCGAGATGCACAAGCCGTGAAGTTATCCCTCTTCAAGAACTGTCCAAAGGCTCCTGTGATTATGCGCAACATAGACTCGTGATAGAAATGAGGGGGAAGCCCAGGGAGAAAAACCCACACAGGAGCTAGCGAAGAATCTTTATCTTCATCAAAATCTGGAGAACAGATAGCAAGTCTGTATGGTGCACCATCTATTTCTGAGGATTCCCTTCCACATGCAATTCCAAAATCTTCCTCTGTCGAGAAACGAATAAATACATTTCACGGATGGTGCATGTTGCTCACTGTATAGAAGCCTTTAATTCCCCATCGAGCCTTGATGTATAATCGGATCTGATCCAATGATGGTCTCCTTCTCAGAAATTGCAGAACTACAGAATATCGGAAAGGGAAAGCTACCTGTTCCAGTTCAGATTTAGAAAAATGAAACCAAAGTGCACCTTCATTCTCCTTAGGCTGCCTCATTTCAAACTTCATATCCGGGATTGGTTGAGGACGGGCCTGAACCATGGAGGCATAGGTCGCAGTCCCCCCTTCCGCCAAGAGAGACGGTCGAGGAGGAGGCTGCCCCGCCATCCAGCCGTGCATCGCTGCTAGGGTTTTGTTATTTTTAGAGAGAATGTGGTAGTAATGGAGTATTGGATAAGGAACTCTTTATAAAAATTATTTTTACTTCTGAAATTCAATATTTGCTTTTATTTTTTAACTGTATTAGCCAAGTTTAGCGATTTATTGACCTTGATAAACATCTTGATTAGTATTTGGTATGCCAATATTAGAAATGAAATGTCTGTATATGATGTATGTTCGTATTTGAGAAGCATTGATAGAAATCTAGACACTTGAATAATTTATTTTGGTCATAAAGAAGGGATTTTCGAGAATCTCAAGTTCTTGATGTTAAAGATTTGGTGTCACGTGTTAACATTGTTGGAACGTTTTATTAATTAAAGGGGTAATTAGACAAAATATCCATAAAATAAGGGACCTTTAGAAAAATCTGATACTAAGCAATTTACAAGGCAGAATGTGTAACTTTCTCTTCCACGAAGTCACATCAAGCACTTCTATTTACATAATTTATTTTTTGACTGTGGGTGTTTTTATTTTTTTCTTTGATTGGTATTAAGTTGTCCCCATCAAGTAATAGCATTTCACATAACACGTGATGCGATTTTTTAATGCATAACAAATAGCAAAATAAAACAAAAGAGAAATATTAACAAATAAAAATCTTAGCTCAATGTGCTAGAACGAAGATAAGCTACAGATATATTGCACCTGTGTGAATCCGCTGAAGTGAGAAAATCACCTTTTAGGCATTTATTGTGGCCCCCAATTTAAATAAAAGAAAAATTAATTAGATCCCTACATTTCAAGTTTCAAATTCAAAAATCAAATAGAAATAATTTTTTATAAAAAATAGTATATTGATACACCACACCTTATCACAACAACCCAACCCAACCCAACCCAACCCAACCCACACCCACACCCACGTGTCTCCATTATAATTCTTTTCGAAAATAGATCTTCTAACCACGCTATCAGAACCTCTCTCCTCAAAAATCCTCTCCACTTTTACCCTTCATCTGTCGCCACCATCACTTCCACAACCAACTCGGCCCTTATGTCATCTTCGCTACTTGAGAATGCTTCAATGTTAGAAGACCTATTAGTTGTAAAAGGACACATCTTAACAAGATTCAGAATGAGTTTTATCAGGCAGAAATAGCAGAAGTTGTGAAGCGAAGAGAGAGAAGGGTGTGCAACAAATGGGTTGACGGTGTGAATGAGATTACTCGTGCTGGTCTTCCAATTTGCAAAAACTGCTCGGCCTAGGGACTTTGTGATACCTACTCGGGTTGGAGTAGTGACGAATCCAGGAATTTTGTTCAGCTAAGACGGTCC
The DNA here is from genome assembly GCA_903798405.1 of Fraxinus platypoda. Classification (NCBI taxonomy): domain Eukaryota; kingdom Viridiplantae; phylum Streptophyta; class Magnoliopsida; order Lamiales; family Oleaceae; genus Fraxinus; species Fraxinus platypoda. The sequence goes on along the minus strand of CAIGRT010058570.1, from coordinate 3,295 downwards.
TCAACAGTCAACCGTCGCAATAACGAGATCATTTATGAAAAACGAGAAATAGGGAGAGAGGGATGACTACAAGAAGAAGAGAAAGCTAGAAAGACTCACGAGGCAGGCTGCAGATGGGAGTTTCGAGTCTTCCGACCTTCCGAGATTCGATTCGTCCGGCAAGCAGGCTGCAGCAGGAGGTGGAGGCGTCGCCGTGTCAAAGTTGAACCAGGAACGGACTGAACGATGGAATTGTGGAAACGGACCTTCCAGTTGGTTTTGGTATATATATCATTGCTCATTGGGCCTGGTCAATTAAAAAACAAAGGCCTAACTAAAAAAAACTTAAGCCCAAACCAAAGGCCTAACTAAAAAAAAAAGGAAGCCAAACCCTTACCAGTCTCTTTCTTCCTTCTATCGATCACTATTCTAGCGGAGCCCAGCGTGCACGGCCACACCTCCTCGTCGGGTGTTGGGTCCGCCACTGGGTTGGAGGCGACGAAGGCCAATTAGATTATGACTCAATAGTGGCGGTGGAAAAGAAGGTGAAGATTGGTGGAGATTTTTTGAATTGGTAGTCCGATGGTTGTTAATTGAGTTGTAAGGGGTGGTGGTGGTAATAGTGGTCGATTCGAGGTAGAGATTGTGCTAGCTTTGAGGTGGAGGTGGTGGTTGTGAATTTGATATGCAATAGTGGTGGTGAGTTGGAAGTACATGTGGTAGGTTGTGTATTTGAGGTGTCGGCAACGATTTGGGCAATGTCGACGGTGATGGAGTAGGGTTGGAGGTTGAGGTGGAGGTGGTGATACATCACGGAGAGTCGACTAGCAACAATCCTTTACATGTTTCGGATGACCAATAACAAGGTTAAGAACAAAGAAGATGAAGGAAGTTATGCAAGGACTTTTCTAATCTTCTTTGGCCTAAAGTTCAAGTGCAACAAACGTCTACCAGCCATCAAAATGGGTGTGGAAGAAGAAGAAACATTTGTAGTTCATTTGATTCAAGCTAAGGATGGAGGAGACATGGAAGTAACTATTGCATGCGCAATGGCCTAATATGCGTGAATATGCAATGCTTGAAGATGTGAAATCTGCAACCAAAATGGTTGTCATGGCATGCATGGTACTTCAAAGTACAGATGAAAATAGTTGCTTAGTTTGATTTGGACTATAATTGTTAAAAATTATCTATTTCCTTTTCATGTAATTTAGGGTTCATTTAATTCTACCTATAGAAGGCAACATTATAAAAAAGAAAATATTATGTTTTGATTTATTTTGAAATTAATTAAAGTGAGGATTAGCTTTCTCTCTTGTTCTTCATTGAACTTTCAAGAACTTATCAAAAACCTCAATTTTTATAGCGTTCAACCATAAAATCTTAGTTCTTGATTCAAGAAATTATTAGGTCAAGGTTCTTGAATATGATTTTAGCTTTATTGGGGTGAGTATATTAAATTTTGTTATGGATTCCAACGTTCATCCTGTTAGGGTTCGCATAAGTTGGTATTGGAACTTTGTCTCTAAAATAAGGTTTTCTTCCTTTTTTGCTTTCCATTCGGATTTCTTGTTGCGTCTCTTTCGTGTGAGTTTTCATCACAATCTTAGAGTCATTCATATTGAAAATTGTGCCAAGAATATTCAAGAATTGATTAGTGCACATTCCACTAACCTTAGTGCACCAATGTTGATTTTTCTAGTTTCTTGCTTTGTGATTGTTCTATTGATTTAAGTTAATTGCATTAACAAAGAGAAGAAAAAAAAAACAAAAATTCAAGAAAAATCATAAACCAACTTCAAGAATTCTTTCAAAATTCTAGAAACGCACAAACCAATTTCAAAAATTCTTTTTTTTTTTTAATTATTGTGATGTTATTTTACATAAATCATATTTTTCACTGTTATTTGCTACTTAAACCATCAATAATGTTATGCTTTTGATCTTCTATTCTTGAGTCCTTTCTCGTTTCTTGTTGCCCTTTTTGTTTCTTAAGTTTTTGTAGATTTGAACATTACAAACATTGAATTATTGATTGAGTTTAGTTACTTCCTTAAAGAACTTGAAAGGGAAAGTAAAAAGAGAAAGAAGGCAAGAGTAGTGAGCTTATTATCGAGAAAAGCCAATAGAGTGAAGCACTTGAGTGTAAACATGTGAGATTGCTTTTCCTAATTATTAAAATTCCGTTCTTTAGCAAAAAATGTGTGATAAGGGAAATTTAACATCTAGGAAGGAGAACAATCAATTATTTTTTGTTGAAAGCAATGCAACAACAATCGAGCTGATGGATTGGTGTATGGGAAAATTAGGGATAGAATGGATGGCAAACTATGATGATTGCAAATTTGCAAAAGAAATAGCCACAAAGAGCCCTAATGGTAGGAGGAAAGATCGACATGATCCTATCCAATGGCTGAATTTGATAATGAGAATGAAATAGAAAATAGAATGAGGATGACCAAGTCTCTGTGGTTGAATTGGGTAGGATGAGCCTCTAGCATGAAATGGTGCATAGAGAAAAACCTAGAGGTTAAGATGTAATAGATAGGAACCTTGTGAATATTAAAATGAGAATACCTTCCTTTCAAGGTAGAAATGACCTTGAAGCCTATTTGGACTATTAAAAAAAAATTGGACTTAATTCTTTATTGCCATAACTACTCACAGGAGAAGAAGGTGAAGTTAGCAGTGATTGAATTCACTGATTACGCGACAATATGGTGGGACCAATTGGTGAAAAATAGGAGGAGAATTTATGAGAGACTCGTAGAAACCTAGGGTAAATTAAAAGGCCTCATGAGGAGATTTATACCTAGTCACTACTATAGGGACCTCTACCAAAAATTATAGAGCCTTACTCAAGGTTCAAGGAGTATAGAGAATTACCATAAGGAGATAGAATTGGATATGATTAGGAGTAATGTTAAGGAGGATAGGGAGGCCACAATGACTAGGTTTCTAAATGGGTGAAAGCCAATGTAGTTGAGTTACATCATTATTATGTGAAGTTAGAGAATGGTGTACATGACTCTTAGGTCTGTTTTAGGAATAGGGATATTAAATATTTTAAATTCTTGGGTTCAAAGCACATTACATCATAATGTCCAAACAAAAGGACAATAATTATGCATGACAATAGGAAAGTGGTGTCTTAGTGTCACGCGTTTTCTATAACGTGAATTTATGCCGCAAGTGTACGGTGTCAAGTTTTGTAATATAGTATGAAAGTTAGGATGTCGAACCCACAGGGATTGTAATTTAATTCCACTAAGTACTATAATTATGCAACTTCTATTTTATCTAGACAATTGATGAA
>CAIGRT010058540.1:0-10187 GCA_903798405.1 Fraxinus platypoda | reverse complement strand
GAAAATCTAGCACATTCAAGACTGTCCAAGTGAAGGTTGTACAGTGACATATGAGTTTCCATGGTCCACTAAATGTTCTTTTTAATCTTCCCAATTCATAAGGCAAATTTACAACTATAAATAGGTCCACTTATATGATCACTTATTCATCCAACAGAAGCTTTCAAGTATTTTCAATAAACTGATTCTCTCTATATAACTTTTAAGTCATTGCCCTTCACAGTTCTCATTAGGGTTTCTTGAGGCTTGAAGATCATCATCAAGTAGTACCGTGGTGTACCTCTGGCCATTGTTAGGAACTCTTCCAATACCGTAAACTTGTGCAAGCCCACGAAGAGCACTAACCTGCAAAGAACAATATCTGACATATCTTTCGAGCTAAGCAAAGAGGCTGCAGACTTGCAAAATCTACCACCGATTTCTGAAATTGAAGATGCGAAATGCGAATGCTGTGGCATGACCGAAGAATACACTCTTGAGTATGTAGGCCAAGTGCGTGATAAGTTCTCCGGGAAGTGGATTTGTGGGCTTTGCTCTGAAGCAGTTAAAGAAGAAACGGATAAAAATGGTGGAAATAGAGAGGAAGCGTTGAATTCTCATATGCATGCATGCGTTCGGTTTAACAAATTTGGGAGGGCTTATCCAATTCTTTATCAAGCTGAAGCCATGAAAGAAATATTGAAGAAGAGACAAGTTAGAAGCAAATCCATGGGTGCTAGAGATAATGCTGCTGCAACAAAGAAGGGAGGAATTCTTAGGAGTTCAAGCTGCATCCCTGCCATTACTAGAGATATGAGTGATCTTACAATGGAAAATTAGTAACTATCTTTACATTCATGTGTATTTTATCAATTATTACTCTACTAATTGTAAACTTCATAAAGTTGGTTTGGCTTGAATTTGATTTTAAATTTTCTTATGAAGTTTTTGGTTGCAGACCTTAATTATTAACGCTAACTTTCTTCCTAGAATATGGGAATCTGAGTCCCTCCACTCTGATAAGGATTTCTAGCTAGTGTTCCTTATGCAGGGGAAAGGATTTCAAGAATCGAGTTGTTCACATTCAACTATCGAAGTTCTTCCTAATATCTGGATTTAACGGGCTAGTACTGCCAGTTCAATATAAAATTTTAAACAAAATAAATTCATCTCGTCTCCAACTCTCAAAGGAAACAAGGAGGACTAAAAACAAAACGATTTATCTCGTCTAGTTTCTGGTTAGGACCTATTTTAATTACATTAACAACATGTTTGGGAAGCATTACTCATATGATTGGATAATAACTATAAATAAGATTTGATTGTGTACAGAATAACAGTAAATGTAATTATGATCTATTGAGAATTGTAAAGTAGTATAGGGTTATTTATGTATTTTCTCATCTCAGTTNCATGTTTGGGAAGCATTACTCATATGATTGGATAATAACTATAAATAAGATTTGATTGTGTACAGAATAACAGTAAATGTAATTATGATCTATTGAGAATTGTAAAGTAGTATAGGGTTATTTATGTATTTTCTCATCTCAGTTATGTATATAAATAGGCATATGTAGCTTCATTTTCACATTATTCAATTCAGTTGAATTCAACAGCTTTTCCCACCACTTTCTTTCCATTTCCAGATCTCATTTCTTCTGCTGTAAACTTTACATGATATCAGAGCATTGAATTCATTCGATAGCGAACGAATCTAATCCCCAAACGGAGAATCAAAACCAGATGAATCAAGCTGATTCACATGTTGATCTATCCTTTGCAGAAATGATGACCGGAGACGTGGCTTCTATCGTGAATCGGTTAATCAGTGATCCTAGCAGTCCATATTATCTCCACTACGGGACAATATAGGAATGCAACTGATTTCAGTGGTTCTCACTGAAGAGAACTATGCTACATGGAGCAGATATGTGATTATGGCATTGAGTGTGAAAAATAAAGAAGGATTCATTGATGGATCCATTATCAAACCTGCTCTAGATGATCCTCTTTATGGCGCTTGGAGAAGATGCAATCATGTAGTATCTTCATGGATTATAAATTCGATTCCAAAAGAACTATATCCTAGTGTAATGCACAAAGACTCAGCAAGGCAGATTTGGATTGAGCTAAGAGACCGGTACAATCAAGGAAATGGTCCTCGCATCTATGAGCTTAAGAAACAAATTGCCTCGATCTCTCAGGCAAACAACTCTATTAATTCTTACTTCAATATATTCAAGGGGTTTTGGGAAGAATTGGAAAATTATAGACCAGAAATAGGCAGTACAAATTACAAATCTGAAGATCAAACTATGCAGTTTTTGATGGGGCTAGATGAGCATTTTTCAAATGTGAGAAGTCAGATCCTAATGATGGATCCAATACCACCACTCAACAAGGTGTTTGCTCTAGTTTTACAGGATGAAAGGCAACATGAGATTATAAATAAGAAGCAACATAATAGTGTTGATGCTGCTGCATTCACTAGTAAATTGGTTCCTAAGTTTGTCAACAATCAGAGATCTATTCCTCTAGCTCAGTCACGGAGAAGAGAAAGGCCAGTGTGTAGCTATTGTCGAATGCTTGGGCACCTTAGAGGAAAATGTTACAAACTTGTTGGTTATCCTCCTGGCCATAGGCTTGCTAAAGAGAAAAGTTCATTTGCAATTGCTGTTGTTCAAGAATCTCGGATTGGTGATTCAGAGGTAACAAATTCACTGTCAAATGGTATTACACCAGAACAATGTCAGCAAATCTTAGCACTATTGGCACCACAGTTACAAGGACAAGTTCCAAAATCCAGTCAGCAGTCACAAAATGTGATTTCTTCTTCATCTCCTATACCAGATGTTTTTGCATTGTCAGGTAACAATGTTACACCTGATGGTAATTGGATTATTGACACAAGAGCCACTGAACATATGGTTTGTTCTATCAAACACTTAACCACTGTAATTGGTAAAGCTAATGCATCTGTTCGTTTGCCTGATGGTAGCATGGTTACAGTCACACATACTGGAAATGTGAAGTTATTAGATAATCTGATTTTGAAAAATGTTTTAGTTGTGCCAAGTTTCAAATTCAATCTGATTTTTTATTCAAGTCCAGTTTCTTTTCATAGTTCAAGCAAACATTCTCAGTCATCTTCAATTTGTAATAAACATAATTCTATTGCTTGTACTTCTCTTAACATTGTTTCCAATATGGATATTGACATTTGGCATTGTCGTTTAGGTGTCATTCCAATATCACAGCTATCACTTTTACATAAATCAGTTCCTGCTATCGCTTTTAATGAGCATTCACATTGTTCCATTTGTCCCATGGCTAAGCTACATAGACTGTCGTTTCGACAGAGTGAGACTAAAACTTCCAAACCGTTTGAATTAATTCACTGTGACATCTGGGGTCTTTACTCAGTACCTGCCTTAGATGGATCAAAGTATTTTTTTTAACCATAGTTGATGATTACAGTCGTATGACTTGGACCTATCTCATGAGAGATAAATCCCGAACCAGGCCTATTATTCAGTCATTCTTCCAATTAATTCAAACACATTTCAGTTGTGACATTAAATTCCTCAGATCTGATAATGGCCCTGAATTCCTTATGCATAATTTTTATCAATCAAAATGTGTTATACATCAAATGAGCTGTGTTGAAACTCCACAGCAGAATGGAGTTGTTGAATGAAAGCATCAACACATTCTTAACATTGCTAGAGCCATTAAGTTTCAAGCAAAATTACCTCATAAATTTTGGGGAGATTGTATCCTCACTGCTACCCACATCATCAATAAAACACCAACCAAAATCCTTGCTAACGAACCTTATGAAATGTTATATCAGACTAAAGCATCTTATACTCATCTTAGAGTATTTGGTTGCCTTTGTTATTCCTCAACACTCAAGAGAAATCGTACAAAGTTTGATCCTAGAGCTATGCCTTGTATTTTTCTTGGTTATCTTTATGGCATGAAGACTTACAAGCTGTATAGCACTCAAGGGATGTTCTATTTTATGAGAATATATTCCCATTTCATTATCCCAATTTCCTACCATTCTTGTCTTCTAGCATTGATTCCCCTCATCAGAATTATCTCTTATTTCCAATTAATTCTCATCTGACTGATGATTTTCCTTTCAATTTCCCAACTCAAACACATTCTTACTCTTCACCCTCACCTAATTCTCATTCCATTAATCTTCCTGCCTCTCCATCTTCACATCCTCAAAATGAGGAACTTCCTCTAGCTGAATCTATCTCCATTGACTTGCCTGAAAATGTCTTATCTGAACCGATATCTTCTGAGCCATCACTTCAACCAACTCGAAAATCTAACAGACTAAAAAGGCATCCATCGTATCTTCTTGATTATCATTGCAATTTGGTGTCTCAGATTCCTGCTCACCAATCAGATTCCATGAAGAAAGTGACTGAATCAAGATACAAGTATCCTATGTTAGATTGGCTGAATTATGATCACTTGTCTCCTACACAAAGAAAGTATGCTTTGGCTCTATCAACTATCTATGAACCTAGATATTTAGCTGAAGCTTCTAAGTCTCCAAAATGGTGCAAGGCAATGGATGTAGAGTTGCAAGCACTTATATCAAACAATACTTGGTCTGTTAGCACTCTTCCTACTCACAAAACACTTGTTGACTGCAAATGGGTATTCAAGGTCAAGTTGAATTCTGATGGCACAGAGGAAAGGAAGAAAGCTAGGTTGGTTGCTAGAGGCTTCACTCAACAGGCTGGGTTAGATTGTGAGGAAACCTTTTCCCCTGTTGCAAAATTAGCCACAGTAAAAACACTACTTGCTGTAACAGCTCACCATAACTGGCATCTCCATCAATTAGACATCAATAATGCATTTCTTCATGGTGAATTAGAGGAGGAGGTTTACATGATTATGCTACCGGGTTATGAGCAGCATGGGGAGAATGGGGAAATGCTTATTTGCAAACTGAATAAGTCCATTTATGGACTTAAACAAGCATCAAGGCAATAGAACACAAAATTGACTACCTATATTGCATCACAAGCCTTCCAGCAATCCAAATCTGACTATTCTTTATTCAGTAAGCAAAGTGGCTGCTCATTTACTGTTTTACTCATCTATGTTGATGATATAGTCATTGGAGGTAATGACTTGCCTTACATTGAAAGTTTCAAGAGTAGTTTGAATAATCAGTTTAAGCTAAAGGATTTGGGGGTTTTAAAATACTTCCTAGGACTTGAGGTAGCTAGAACTTCACAAGGGATTTCAGTCCGTCAAATGAAATATGCCCTCGAAATTTTGATGGATGCTGGTTATCTTGGAGCAAAACCAGCAAAGAGCCCTTTGCCACATAATATAAAATTGAGCAAAAATGTAGGTGAGGCTATTACTGATTCAAGGATGTATAGAAGGCTAGTAGGAAGGCTGTTGTATTTGACAATCACAAGGCCTGATTTGTCATACCCCGTGCAAGTCCTTAGTCAGTTCCTTGATTCACCAAAACAACCTCACTTGGATGTAGCTCACCATGTATTAAGATACTTGAAGGGAACATCTGGACAAGACCTATTTTTTGATGGCAAATATGAACTGCAAATCAAGGGGTTCTGTGATGCAGATTGGGCAGCCTGCTTGGATACAAGGCAATCTGTGACTGGCTATTGTATATTCCTTGGGAACTCATTAGTGTCCTGGAAATCCAAAAAGCAACATACGGTCTCAAGGTCATCAGCAGAGGCAGAGTATAGGTCCATGGTTGCTGCAGTGTGTGAGATCAGTTGGTTGAAAAACATTCTAAGTGATTTAGGAGTGAAGTACACCAAGGCAGCTTTACTTTTCTGTGATAACCAATCAGCAATACACATAGCCAACAATCAGATTTTTAATGAGAGGACAAAACATATAGAGATTGATTGCCACCTTGTAAGGGACAAAGTGCAAATTGGAGAAGTAAAAATGCTACACACTACTTCACAGAATCAGTTGGCCGATTTGTTAACTAAGCCTTTAGTTGGAATTAAGTTCAAGACTTTACTGAGCAAGATGGGAACTTTGAATACATATTCTCCATCTTGAGGGGGAGTATTGAGAATTGTAAAGTAGTATAGGGTTATTTATGTATTTTCTCATCTTAATTTTGTATATAAATAGGCGTATGTAGCTTCATTTTCACATTATTCAATTCAGTTGAATTCAACAGCTTTTCCCGCCACTTTCTTTCCATTTCCAGATCTCATTTCTTCAACTGTAAACTTTACATGATCTACATAAGTGAATTTCAAATTTAAAGAAAAGCTTTCAACGATGCTGGTTCTTATAAAAGTACTACCTCATGTTAGTCACAAAAAGAACTTGTATAAAACATTACGGGTTTGAAAATCGTTCTTTCACTTTGAAACGATTTTTTCACTTGTCTTACAATGAAAGTATACAAAAATGTTCTACAATAATAGAAGCTAAATTAGTGTTATTTCTGTTAATTTCTATCAACAATCTTATTGGGAGAGACACACACCCTTCAATTATATTATAGACGATTATTAATAGTTCTCTAATAAAATGAGAGAAGCTCGAGTCACTAACATCAATGGCTTTTTCGTAAACCATTAGCGATAAAAAAACTATTGATCATCGTCGATAATATAATTGATGATATTATCGTCATCCATTTGATTTACATATATATAAATATATACACACTACTAATTGTTGGAAATAGGTTAAAATTGAGATAAAAATTGGTCAAGTAAAACCTAAGAAAAGTGACTTTGTGTCAACTTCGACCTAGTATTCGAATGGGTTCCGATAGTCAAATCATGAAAGTGAATATACTAATTTGTTCTACTAATTGAGTAGATGACCATAATATATTTGAAATCTCAAAACCAATTCCGAATGAATGAGAAATTATTGTCCAAAATTAGAAGAAAAAAATGAATTTTTGGCCATATCAGGTTGCCGCTCTGGTGGTAGTCTGGAGCTAAGTGAGCTCCAGATCACTGCTTTGAGCGCTTGAGCGGCGAAGCAGGTGAAAAGCGAACGACGAGAATGTTTGCGACCATAAAACATGCTGAATTTTGGGGCGCGTCTCTCCGGCCACAACCTCACACTTTTTGTAAATTGGACTCTTTGGACGCCATTAAGTCATTCCATACCATTTTACATGATTATTGCATCAAAAACTCTTGTAAAATCACTCATTTTCTTGCCTATAAAACCATTCTTGAGTAGAGAGAAATTATGTTTTCGGTTCGCCTTGGCCTTATAGTTTGAAGTGCTTCTACTACAAGGAGTTCTTCGTTGTATTTTGGGAGATGATTGCCAAACTTTCGTTAGCACCGTTGCGGGGTAAATTCGTCTTAAAGACAAAGTGTTAAACGCTTGCCTCAGATCTTTGTTTCCATTTTTTTCCTGGTTTTCCATCTTTTGTTTCTTCCATTCTCTGTTTTTTTAACAAAGTTTCTGCATTGTTAAACTTTTGTCAAAATTTTTATACACATTCAAAACAATATACACTAATTCCCCCAACAAGTTTAAGACGAATTTCCATTTTTTTGTTGGTTTCAAAAATCGATTCTCTTCATCTTTTGGAATAAGCATAAGTGTTATTCCGTTCTTGGTTCTTTTATGTTGAACTTCTGTTATTATAACATAAATGAATACCGTTAAGACTAATACGAGTTAAACAAAAAATGGTACAAATGATATGGTTTCGCCATACCAAATCAGGTACCAAATGCTGTTCTATCATTGGCTATGTCAATTCAAACTACTCCAATTCCACACGGAAAGAAACTCGAGAAATTCAATGGTGTGGATTTCAAAAGATATTCTATCTCACTACCTTGAAGATACCTTGATTACAAGATGATAGACTCAAAAGCCGTCATTAGTCAAGTGCAAAAATTACATGTTTTACTTCATGACATTCATGCGTAGAAGATGACGTTGAGTGAATCAGTTCAAGTTGTTGCTATCATCGAGAAACTCACTTCTTTATGAAAAGAATTCAAAATTATTTCAAGCACAAGTACAAAGAGATGAACTTGGAAGAACTTATTGTCCGACCGAGAATTGAAGAAGACAATAGAAAGATCAAAAATAAATCTTTTGTTCAACTTGGAGCCAATTTTGTGGAATCTAGTTCAAAGATCAACAAAAAGCGCAAGATTTCGGGTGATGCACCAAAAGGAACACCAAGAAGGCTAAGAAATTCAAAGGCAACTGTTACAACTGTGGCAAAGTGGGACATCGATCTAGTGAATGTCGAAAGCCTAAGAAGAATGTACAAACAAATGTGGTTGAAGGAGACACCCTATTTGAAGGGATACAAGAGATGAATTTGTCTGGGATTGTTTCTGAATGTAACAACATTGAAAATCCAAGTGAATGGTGCGTTGATACTGGTGCTATCCGCCACATTTGTGCAGATAAGACAATGTTTTCAACTACAAAGAACTGGTTGGAGAACAACTTTTCGTGGGAAATTATGAAAGTTCTAAGGTTGAAGGTCAAGGGAAAGTTACATTGAACATGATTTCCTGCAAACTCCTCATCCTCAACAATGTCTTACATGTACCGAACATACGCAAGAACCTTGTATCCGAATCTCTACTTAGCAAGAATGACTTTGAACTTGTATTTGTATCCGAAAAATTTGTATTCACTAAAAATGAGTTGTATGTTAGAAAATGATACTTGTGTGATGGAATGTTTAAAACGAACGTTCTTACTATTGTAACAAAGCAAATCATTATTAATAAAAGTTTAAATTCTGCTTATACGCTTGAGTTGTCTTGTTTGTGACATAGTCGATCAGGACATGCAAATTACAAATCTGTGCTTGAACTTATGAATCTAAATGTGATACCGACATAATCAATGGAGATAATACCATTTGAGATCAATTGTTTAATGGTATTGTGTCTAGACTTACCATTATATATATTGTTTTGTGTTCTTCCAATAATCGATTGACTATCACAATGTGTACATATTGTAGATACTGGGTTAGGCCAACATGGAATGTAATCCAAAAAGTTACGAAGCCATTCTGTTTCTTTATTAACTTTGTCTAAAGCTATAAACTCCGATTTCATCATTGATCGGGTTATACAAGTTTGTTTTGTGGACTTCCAAGACACAACAACGTCATCAATGGTAGAGACATAACGACTAGTAGACTTGAAATTCTTTATATCGAATATCCAATTCGCATCACAATATCCTACCAACATCGCAGGATATTTGGTGAAGTGTAATCTAAAGGTTAAGGTGTGTTTTAGATACCTAAGAACCCTATTCAAAGCCTTCCAATGATCATGGCTCATATTACTCATGAATCTACTAAATTTATTCACAACAAATACTATATCCGGTCGAGTGCAATTCATAATATACATTAGACTTCCTATAACATATGAATACTTTAGTTGAAACACCAATTCACCCTTATTCTTGACTAAGTGTAGACTTAAATCAATAAGGGTTCTTGCTGGACTTTCCGCATATACATTAAATCTCTTAAGTATACTCTCAACGTAATGCGATTGAAAAGGTACAAGTTCATCAGATATTCAAGAAATCTTAATCCCTAATGTCAAATCTACCACGCCCATGTCCTTCATGTCAAAATGTTTCGTTAACATTTTCTTGGTGTTTAGTATTATATCGTGACTATTGTCCATAATTAACATGTCATCTACATATAAACATACAATTACATAGGCTTTAGGTGTATGTTTCATGTATACACACTTGTCACACTCGTTGATTTTAAAACCATTTGGCAAACATAATTTTGTCAAACTTTTGGTGCCATTGCTTTGGAACTTGTTTCAACCCACGTAGAGATTTAACGAGTTTATAAACTTTTTCGTTTTTGGTTAAGAGCAAAGAACCCTTCAAGTTGTCCATGTATATTTCTTCTTCTAATTTATCATTTAAAAATGCCGTTTTCACATCCATTTAATGAATCTCATGGTTATGCAATGCAGCGATTGCAATCAACAAACTTTATCGACTAGTCACATGTGAGTAAATATCAAAGAAATCAAGTCCTTCCTTTTGCCTATTAACCTTGACAATTGATCCATCCGATTTCAATTACTTCTTGATAATCCATTTATACCCTAAAGGCTTATTTTCGAGTGGTAAATCAATCGACTCCCATGTATGATTTTGCATTATAGAATCTA